>JAXQGX010000195.1:0-18775 GCA_037040455.1 Irpex sp. P115-07
GTCAATGCCTGAGTACAGCACGTGAGCTTGGTGTTGAATTGATTGTCTTTATTTGGCACATTTCCCGGAAAGGTATATATGTCACTTCCACTTCTCTTCAACTTTTGCCACTTCCTTATTTCCTCGCACATGAACATCTTCTGCTGAGAAAAACCAGAGCATACTTTGTGTGCTGCGTGTTGGCCGCAAGGCTGGCATGTCCAAAATGATACCTGCGATATTGGGTAAACATGGCGGCCGTGTTTAAGTCTCATTACTCTCCTTTCTTCTACTCTCTGTGACTTGCTTCTTCACTATCATTACACCTCTGACTCGGTCTTGTTCAAGTGCATCCAGGCATTTATCTGTCGAAACTTCAAACAATTAATTACATGTTTGAAGGAGCTCGGTATCGGTCATGATGTTGTGTCTACTTTTTTTTCTCTCTACTGCTCGTACCTAACACAACTCTTGACAGCATGCCAGGCTGTGTCTTTACACCCTTTGCTTCCGCAGCCACTTCCTCTACGTTCCTTGGCTGCAACACCTCCTGTGCCTGTGGTCCCGCCTCTGGAGATATGAGGACCTTTTGAAGGATATCTTTGTCCACCATGTTCTCGGTGCCCCAGCTAGGTCTTCGAGAATTTCATCGGCATCTTGAGTCACGGCGGCTACTGTGTTCAGGCCACTGGAACGGAACTACCATGAGTGAATGTCCAGAGAAGACAAGCGAAACTTACATGGCGTTGTCGTAGAGCTTCGCCATCAGGCGATGATACGCCAGAGGGCGCCGCGTCTCGAGCTGAGTGAGCACAGATATGTGGGTGGTGTAGACACTCGAAAACTTCTCGGCGAGGAACTCCGTGGCTTGGAGAACCCTTCCTCGATAGTCTTGCAAAGCGGCATGAACCTATAACAAGTGTGAGCAACAGACATTCATCATAGAGAGTACACCACTTACAGCAGTAGCAGCCAGAGCCACCACAGCCTTCGGGAGCTCGTGGGTGGTTTCTCCTTGCTAGGTAACGAAGAACAGGTCAGTTTGTGTGAGAATAAAGGCTCGTCGGCGAGTGACGACGGCTTCCTTGATGACATCGGCGATTATGCCATGCTCGTAGGGCCGGTTTTTCGCGAGCTTTACCTTTGATGAATCAGTATAGTATAAGCAACAAAGAACGAGCGCAATCTCACCGAAATGTCACCTGGGTAGATATACTGCTTACGGTGGAGTAAATCGTCAACACGCTTGGTACCGGCAGCCGTAGTGGTAGCACCAAGTTTGTAGTGCGCACCAATTTTGCTGGTGGCTGCGAGTTTGAACTTGCCGCGGTACTGGCTGAAACGTGTAGCTAACTAGTAGTTATTGCAACTTTCAGCGAAACCCGTGTGAGATGTCGGAGAGTAACTTACCGCCTCAATGAGAATATGGCGTGCGCCCTCGTCGTGCTGAAGAAGTTCGGCGGCACCTCGAAGTCCCGCATTGGATGCGGCATTAACCAGTAGGTTGCGAAGGAACGGGATCTTACGGGCGGCGTCAACGTCCTCGTATGCGTCAACGCGAATAATATGTAGTCGCATGTCTTGCTCGGTCTTGTGAAAGAGTTGCCGTATATCTTCACCCGACTTGTTGAGAGCAAGCCGGCCCTTATCAGTGACGGCGACGTAGGCATGGTGGTTGAGAACGGGACGGCGACTTGCATTGCTACGTCGAACTTGTGTTTGTGTGTTACTCTGCACCGTCCTGGCTGGTGGAGCGCCATCGTCCGTGCGAGTCCACAGCGGTAACTGAATAATCGAGACATTAACTTAGTTATCTAACATCGAACAACAGGTGACCTATTTCTGTACGCAACCTCTCCGCTCGACGTGAATGCTGTGCTACTAATGATGACTATGATCCCTGCTATATGTCAAGGTGACGAACCTTTACTCGCGTGTTTGTACGCGCGTCCATAACGTCTTCGTCGGAGTTGAATAGAGCATCGACGTCTTGTTGTTTCTTTCGAGCGTATCAGAATACAACGAATAAACGAAATGAATTCGTACCAACCTGCGCTAGACCACTCACGCCGTGCTTACGTGCATACGCGAGATCGGAATCACTGTCCGATTCGTCGTTTTCGTCGTCTTGATTGTCACCATCGGATTCACCGTCTTCACCCTTTGGCGCAACAGTAATCCAGGTGGGTTCCTGTAAGATAAATTATCAGATAGAGGGAATCATGGAACGTGTGGCAGACTACTCACCTGATCCATCGGATTGAAGTTTTCGACATCCTGCTCAAAGTCTTCTTCTGTAACGAAGTCGGTCTCCGCGCCGTTATCTTCATCCACAGATCCGGCATCGTTATCCACGGGCTTGGGAGGTTCCGCATTGACTCTTGCTTCTCGAGAAGCGGGGGAGACGGGCGGAGGGGGACTGCTTTGCCCATTCGTAACATCGTCCTCTATATCGTCATACTCAGCTCTGTGCCTTTTAGCCGCAGGTCACAAATAGGTATCAGCGATGGAAGGAAGAATTGAGATATATGAACTTACTTTTGGCGCGCTTTGGTTGTTTAACGGTAACTTGCGGTTCTACGTCGCTCGTAAGACAAGTGCGCTTTCTGGTGGTTGCATCGTTGTTGATCCAAACTGTTTCGACTAGTCAGCGTCATGTTCATATGATTAGTTTCATACTTACTTGAACTTTCCTTCGCCTTCACTATAGCTACACAGGGCACTACGTGAACAGCTCATAATTAGGACAATAACAATGAGAACAAAGAGATCTTACCAAGTGTGGTGGCTGCTATTGCCTCGTCAGCAAGGCGCTCGGCTTCACGCTTCAAGCGCATCGTGACTTTTCGCTTTTCGGCCGGAGTCATCGAATGTGTGGTAGCTTGGGGACCAGTCCTTTCGTGGAGGACTAGTCGGGAAGGGAGTCGCTGTGAGGCCATTCGAACTAGTGGTAATGAAGTTATGAGTGTGGGGAATGAGAAAACGAGGAAAGTAAAAAAATGGTATATATACTCACAGGAAATTCGGGACCGCTAAGCCAGCAAGGCTCGGGGCCCATCTTGCAAGAGGATACATTATGTCGGTAGAGGACTAGGCCACCAGGAATGACTCAAGACAGCAAGCCATGGGCTTGTTCGCGTGGGCCGCGACACCACCGACGCGTCGCTATCGTTCCAGCACGCGTCGAGACAAAATGGTTGCCGTTCACGGATCTTGAAGTGCAGACCGTCGGCTTTGAACGTGGAACGATGGCCTCGAGAGCTAGGTCCAGACTGCAATTAGCGTCGATAACAGTGCTATAGTTTGATTAAGTAACTAATTAGTACGCACCGGCGGTGACGCGACCGACAATCGTCGGGGTGATTTCCGGCTGTTTTCGGGAACCCGACGCGGTCGGCACCAAGGCACAGGGCCCAGTCGTTGATGCATGCTCCAGTCGTTGAAACGGGAGCACAGGTGTTATCTCGGGGGTGTCAGCGGGCGCATATTTTATTGAGGCAGCGGCGGGTACATCACAACAGTTGCAGTTGTTCGTTCCGCACTTCTAGATCAATGAGTTAGAAATGATAACTGCGTAGAGCATATACTAAGGGTGCCATGGCAGAAGAAAGAGAAAACCTCATTCAACCGCTGTTGAACGAAAAGCGGACAGCTCACGAGACCACTGTCCCATGAGGATGGCGCAATGGAGTGCCTTCGGCAGCGTTATCCCCGTGCGGTCGTGGTTACACCTGTACGGGCTCGCACCAGAGAGGGAACAGTAGGGAGGGAATAGCAGAAATTGAAGTTGAAGAAAATAAAGAGTTAATAGAGCGTACACCGCAAATTGAATGGGCATGGATGGGGTGGAGGACACGGCAAGAGCGTTGGGGGATTATATACGGGGGAGCAGGAAAGGGAGCCTGCATCAATAATAGTCGTTAGAACCTACAGGAGAGCGTAAAGCAGGAGAGAGATGATAGTGCTCACCCGTTCGTCAAGATTTATTGCCCGATGTAGACCAAGCTAACGTTGGGTGTATACTGTTCTCCATTTGCCTATCCCCACTGCGATTGGCTGTGTGACCGTTGAACTACTCACGGCTGTAATTCATGAGCGAATAAGTAGAAGCATCAACACCCAATTTTCATGCCACACACTCACCGCATGATGGTAGTCGTTTTGGCCGCCTCAAAAGTTGTTCGGCATCCTCCTGTTCGCAAGCTGTTACGGTGTTGCTAACGATTGAGAGGGCAGCTGGGGTTGTATATTGATAAGCATAGAGTCGCGGGTGGCAGAGAGCCAGTACTAGTGATGAGGGGGGATGTTGAGAGATGGTGGGGTGAGCGAGTGCGTTCCAATTCGCCCGCTCACCCAATAAGGCAATTATTGGCGCCTACCACATACCGACCTCCGATCATTTGCGACCAACCTCTTCGTACACCCCAGAGACCTCAGCAATACCTCCACACGAAACAAGAACTGAAGCTATAGTGCAAGGTATGAAGAACTGTGTTTACATCGCTCGATACTGACCAGCTATGGATGACCCAGTTTCTATACAAGCATTAAGCATAACTCGACGCGAATTGGCTCAAGTCGCTAAGGTGTGGAGGGATTGTATCCAGTGAGTAGTGCAAGCTTGTATATTCCTGCTCACCACTGACGTGAAGTGTTCTTGCTCACGTTTTAGATTGCAATTTCGAGACGATGCAGTCCGCGGACAAGCAAACGTGCCTGGGCTGCCTGCGCACATTCTCAGCGTGGGGAGGCCTGGGTAGTCATCTTTGTCAAACAACGAACCCACGATGCAGAGAGTTTCGGCAGCGGATGGAGCAAGTCGACGTATCTCTCGACCTGGAGGACCTCCTGGACGACGACCGGGATCTTCAGCAACCAGACGAAGCTGTCGAAGTGGAGCCGCAGGTCTTCGGAGGGGATTTCTTTGGATGCGATTATGGGCCTGACAATTTCCCAGGATGGGATATAGAAGATGTGGATGAGGATGAAGAAGGCGGTAGCGACGAGTTAGATGGAGATGGGAACGAGCCATCTGAAGGGTGAGTCCTTTGTTCGAGTCATTCTTTGTGCCGATTAACTGTAATATACAAGGCCGGACGAACATCACTGGGAGGCTCCACCGCCAGCCGTTCACGTTGAAGACGATGCTATGGATGCGGATGACGACGAAGTTATCAAACACCCCGATATCACACGCGGCCGTGAGGAAGTTGAACGCTCGCTCCGCCAGGGCATATATGTGGAGCCGTTCCCTCGCGCAACTGCAGGTGCACCCGCTGACGAGCAGTCACTTCCGGACAGGGGTCAGGATCCAGGTGGGCTCGCGCCAGAGAACCCTTATGCACCCTTCGCTTCGAGAATTGACTGGGAGATTGCGCGATGGGCAAAGCTTCGTGGTCCAGGCTCTACGGTGGTTACAGAGCTCTTGAGCATACCGGGTGTAAGTAGTAGAGCCATTCATTATACAAGATGTCCATCATTTAAATCTGTTATCTTGTAGTTTCAGGATGCGCTGAGCCTTTCGTACAAGAACTCGCGCGAGCTGAACCACATCATCGACCAACAGCTGCCGGCACGTCGTCCTCGTTTCCAGCGGATGCAGACCACGATCGAAGGCGAAGTGTTCGACGTTTATTTTCGTGATATCATCGCGTGTATACGTGCTCTTTTCAAGTGATAATGAATTCGCACCTTATCTCATGTTCGCCCCTGAGCGCCACTACACAGACAACACTCGCACCACTCGCTCATATCATGACATGCATACAGGTAAGTGGTGGTGGGATACACAGGTAATGACACAGCATGTTTATGTTCTTTTCTCAGATTGACTGTTGATTAGGAGCAGCTGGAGAGCACAAAGCCCGGTGCTACCATAATCCCTTGTGTCGGGACTTTCTAGCTGCTGGTGAAACCGGTCCGCGAGGTCCATTCTCTGCATTACAAAGTATCAGGAGCTAGGATGTATTCAGCTGTTTGCTTTCTACAAAATACAGAGCGTTGTCTATCAAGTGAGCTTCCTTGACTTCCCCTTCGACACTGCGCCATAACGCTGCACAGCAGATGTGCTAGAGTTACCACTTTCTCCTTGACCAACATTATCTTCCTGGTTGTCATTGGCAGCATCATATGAGCGTTTGGCAGAGCTATCTGTGGAATTTAACATATCAGGTAATGATGATAGAAATCTATCACCTGGGTATTGTACTTACTCCACTGCTTGATTCCATTACTCATGCAATCAAGTATATGTTGAATGAAGGCATCTTGTTGTAAAGGGTCATTCATGTCCTCTACCGCTGCATTCCCCTCAAGCGCAGGTATAACCTGAGTCAGGAACTGATTGGCGTCGACAAGAGATCGCAAAGCACTTGAGGGCTCTGCTGGCAGTGACGCATGGGTGGGCAAGCTCAAATCATCTTCCACCGCCTCTTCTTCATCAACGACATCAAAGTCAGCAGAGGAGGTAGTTGAGGTCAGTAGGCCGGCGGTAATCGCTATCATGCGGGCGTGGGCACGGTCGTACTTTTCCTGAACCTCCGCTTCCTGTTCTTCCAACTCAGCCACACGAGCTTCCATTTTCTCGATCCGCGATTTATGGTCCTCTGCTTGCTTAAGCTGTGTCTTATAACTTGCTTGTATTGTCCGAAGGGTCTTCTTTCGGTTCTTCCCTTCAGATTCGATGCGTGTCAATGCATTCGCATTCTATGCATAATTTAGTCTGCAAAGTAATGACTATACATCAAAAGCAATACCTCTGTCATCTCCCGTTCAGCATTCTTAGCCGCCATTTGTTCTGCTTCTGCATTCTTAGCCGCCATTTGTTCTGCTTCTGCTGTTCTGCAAGAGCTGCTGCGCGTGATAAGTGGCGGCATGGTGAATCCATGTGGGCTAGTGTGAAAGATGTGTCCTGGAGGAAGTTGAAATGGCTCTAGTAAACCACGCCAGACTGGGTTTTTGGTGAAGAGTCGGAGAAGTCGGGCATTGTCATAGGCGCTTTCACGCTTGTCATAGTTGACAAGCCCATCACTGGTGTCCATGAGCTCTTGAAAGTGACGGATAGTGTACATCAGAAACTGCAGCCAATAAATTAGCTGCCATCAATATCATACAGAGGTAGATACTAACAGATGTGTGAAACTCCGCACTATGTTCTCTGATCATAACATGATGTTTGAGACTGTCAAACGCTGGCATGGAGGTCTTAAAGTTGACCCAACTCTGTTCAACCTGGGTCATAGGCTGCTGTTCCCATGTGGACTCCATGAAATACATCCCACGGAGGGACATCTCTGACAACTCAAGAATCCCAATGGGGACATTCTTGTCAGGTTTCAATTTACCGATATTCAATGAAGCTGTGTCCCAACCCAAGATTACTTCCACAACCTGTAGGAAATGATACCAGTAATAGTAGTGAGAATGTGTTGGCTGTTTCACAACATATGAACTACCTACAATCAAAGCTATATTGGCAAGCCCATCGGCCAGTTTCATAGCAGGTGATGAATTATAAAAAATTGATCCTGAAAGCATCTACACAAATTTTAAGCACAATCAATACATCATTCAACAAAACAACTCACAACGGCGGAGGGACTCGGATCAGTATACATGAGTTGCACCAGCTGGGGACTTGGCTTGTCATCCACAGCCCACCTTCTTGATGATTTTGACATATGTTTCTTAACTTCTTCAGATCTTCCATTCCAGACCTTCTCCAGAATCGCCTTTTTTTCACGCACAGAAATCTTCGTGAGCTGATCCATGGGGAATTTCATCGCGGCTATGACTATCTGTGCGGACCCGGTACTACGATAAACTTCGGCGGGCCATGCGTAAGAGGCAGAGTGAAATCCAGAGTCATATTCAAGCAAAGCAGTCCAGTATTCGTGGATGTCTTCAACCATGATGACGGAAAACTGATAAACAGTTTGAGTTTCAGTACGTTGTTTTCCACAAACAGAAAGTACCCACAGTCATGCGATGCCTGGGAGTAAGCATGTTCCCAAACGCTTTTGCAGAAAATGTTGGACGGAGTGCAGGGAAGCGGAGAAATAGATCGTGCAACACACGACAGAGGTCGGAGTGGTGTAATATTTGATGGAAAGGCCACTGTAGATCAGCGGCATATGTGCCGCCGACATTTAGATCCTTCTTCAAGATTACAGATTTAGAAGAAGCATGGTGTTTTGCTATCCAAAGAAATGATTCTGCAGGACTGTTTTCTCGGGGAGCAGATACGTCGTTGTGTTTTTGGACCAGCCAACCGAGGATCACCTGGTCCTCAAGAAGTGCTACAATCACTGAGCATCTAAGTATCTGGGTTGACAAACTATACGTACAAGGATCGTACACTTTGACTAGCCAGGTCTGCTTGCTCTTGTCTTTCTCGAAGCGTTTCAAAGCTTCTACTCTGTGATGGCCAGAGAGTAGTCGAAGCCTACAGCCTTCAGGTAGATCTGGTGGCCATTTGCCACCACTGACAGGCGGAATCTCTGTTTCCGCGACTGCCACCATGGCATGCATTGTCAGCTGAGACATAAGTCCACTAGGACTTCTAAACCTTTGGACAAGGTTGGCAACAGCTTGCTCGGTCGGTTGACGCATCTCCATGTACGGCATATTGAATGATGCGATGTTTACGATAAAATAGCCTAGGGTCTTATGGTGGAGGTCTGTCGTTAAGATTTTCTGGTCATCGAGTGGCATAGGTAGGCCACTGGGGGTTTGCTGCTTCAGTGGTCAGAGTCATAACAAGCCATATAGAGCCTCTGCTGCGTACCACAACTTCGGGAACCCAAGCATCTACCTAGAGGGGATTATAAGGATATCTCCGTCAAGTGGACAATAACAGTGCCTACGTCGATGACAGATTTCTTAGTGTTTGAAGGGCTCGGATTTGGGTTGGAAGGGACCGGTAACTTCTTTTTGCATGTCAAATGAGTATGTCTGTGTACCAAGTAGTAACGTGCACACTGTATTTACTTTTTGTGGGGATATTCCACGACGAGGACGGAGTGGTGATGGAAAAGAGGAACTGTCAGAGTCTACGAAGATCAGTGACAATCAGCTTTGATGTCCGCTTCGAAATCATAGACAGGTTCTGACCGTTTTCAGCAGAGTTAGGACAATCTTTATAGAAATTAATGTCGCCGTTTGTTTCAAGGTTGGGCGGTGTGTCCCCTGGTCGCAGAAACAATATCAGTGTTGTGACTATGTGGAAAGGTATTGCGGGTGCGCACTTCTACTTGCAGCCAAGTTTGGGCGACTTTCCCCCGATAGCTAGAACAGTCCTCCCGTTATGAAAGAATTTAAACAGCAAAGAGCCCACATACCACCGGTGAAGACGGAGGCTCTGAGAGAGGCTCTGAGATACAAAGTATAAGAATACTGTTAGCGAAGTCTGGTGTGCGCTTACCTGGAGTACCGGGAACCAGTACGTTTCCTACAGGTTGGTTGATGACAGCACGGACAGTCTTAGATGTCATTCGAAAGCTCTAAGATAAGGTAAGAATCAACAACACAAGTGTCGAGCATGAGGTAAAGGTGGTGAATTGAAAACTTACAGACATGTCCGCAATTGTGTGACGGGGATGATGGTTCAGGTTAAGGTGTGTGATAATACTAAATCTTCGCTTTCAGCTTAGGTCACATGACTAACTTGATCCCAAGTCGATCACGTGGTGGATATATTCCTTTCCTTCAAATGTCTACTAGCACTAACCCGTAGCCTAGAACGTCTGTCTATTTCATGTAATATTGGAAGTGCGTATGTACGTACTGGTTAGTACATCGACGGAAAGCTCGTAAAGATATATATACTCCACGCCTTCACGGGTGCAGGTGTAGTGGTCTTGACTAATGCATACGCGCATTCAAATTGGAGCCTTTAGAGTCCATAGCGAAGGCAGAAAGCACAACCTTCTTTATTCCTGTTGACCGGTCTGCCTTTCTATAGCAGGCAGGCCGAGCTTGCCACTACTGCCGACAGAATCCAATCTAGTCACCGACTCTTAGTACTCACTCCCAAGAGGAAGACTTGTAGAAATAGCCTGCGTTAGCATCTTGCAGCTAGCAGCTCCGGGTCGCGTGGTCTTGCGGGCTACAGTTGATAGGGCTGGTGAAGACGAAGGAGCCGTTTGGGAAACGCTTATGTGCGAAGCCTGTAACGCCCTGCGTGAGTAAAGGTAGCCTCAATATTAGGAAGTAGTAGACAACCCTGGAGTCCGCTGCTTTCAACGGTCTTGTCGGACAAGTTACGATGGTTTTGATAAACGCGTGAGCAAATGACAACAAGGTATTAGCCATTTCATAAATGATTTTACCAACGACCGATTGGTCAGCGTATCTACTACGTCATCTGTCTTGTTTAGGACCTGTATTTCATGGTGTTAGCTGGCTGAAAACGTTTTGAGTTGACGTAAAGGCACATGCCAGAGCAACCTGGCGAGTAGCGAAGTCCTTGAATGCATACTAAAGACAAATAGTTCATAGCTAGCTTATATTTGTGAATTAAGAACTCACCTCGAGTGTTCGATTACCCTCGCGAGTCTGTCTATTGACACTGTTCGTGACAATGACGGAAGCAGGGAGGTAGCCATATTTGCTTCATGACTCAATCGGAAAAGTGAGCGAGTTGTGCAGAGGATGAAGGCTCACATATATACGTCGGCTTGATGACCTTCGATGTCCCAATTGGGTGGCGTGTTGTTTCCATCCACAAGCATCGCAGTATACAGATAGTTCAAGTCCATTCCAAGAGCTTCGGCCTCATCGTGATAGGTCATTGAAAAATGTCCTACGATGGGGTCCGCGCTGGATCCTACCATAACAAAGTGAGTTATATATAAATACCCTCTACTGCTGCATGCAAACCTCCTTGTGTCCAGCCTCGCATGTGGTCGGAGCGACACTCAAACATCCAGCCATTTACTCCCATGCGTTGATGCAGCTATCCACGATTTGCGCAAACTCGATCGGGGATATGAGGGACATGAGAGGGTAGAATGTGCGGAGTGTGTCCCAGCTATCATGATAAGTAGTCAGAACAGGAGAAACGATGGCAAAACAAAGTGCGCGTACCTGCAATAGAAGGAGTCAAAGTACTGGTGCGTGGTATCCGGCGCGAACAGGCCTTGGGTCTTTTCAGGCGCATTATTCTAACAGGTCAAGTTCGAGTCAGTCCACAGGTATTCAGCTGTGACAGGAGATTGGGCGACGATGACTTACAGGGGTAAAAAATGGGCGGTAGAGAGATGAATAGAGCAATTCAGTAGTATTGGTAGGTGTGTTGGAGACGTCGACCTCGATCTTCTCGAGTTTCTCGTTCCAAAGTGCCTTCAACTGTGCCACAATCTTGTCGAACAAAGAAGTGCTGACCACGGTTTCTGTGCTGCTACACGGTTGTTCAGTAGAGCTTGAAGGAAATGCCGACACGGAGGAGGATTTGTTTGTGGGGTGCCTTTGAAGGAGAAGAGAGCACCAGATCAATATACTCCGCTGATAAGGTTACGAGTGAAGTTGAGTTGAGTCTGGGCTAGGCCTCTAGCGCTTTAGCATCCAGGCCATTGCTGAGTGCGGTGGTTGGCATGAGTACAGTCACACTATGCATACCAAAAAGACTCACATGTCTGCGGTCCATAAACCGTATTCGTCTAAGGTCTGATTACTATCATTGGTAATATCGTAGCACGCAAATATCCGGTGTCCGAAGCTAGTCGGATCAGAACTAAAGGTAATACGCTCAGTATCACGTTAGGATATTGATATCGCGCAAGTTCATACCTGGAACCCCCTAATCTCCCCAGTGTGATTCTGCCTTTCTGCGGATCGATGTTCATGGCACTACCAGCGAAAGGACCAGGGAGATCGTTCGTGAGGTCTAATGGCATAAAGTATCGCTTTGATTTCTTCGGGAAGGTGAAACGTTCCAGGCCAGCACGGCGTGTGGAAGTAGCCTCCATCTTGACACCGTTTTCCAGAGTGAGGCGAAATAGCCAGGTGATGCGCCCTAGAGGTGAAAACGGATTGAAAGACGATTCAACGTGCACATAGAGCATTCAATTACATCCGCGTTGTTTTTCCGGAAGGTCTCACGAGCTGTCAAAGACGTGAGGCAGGTCTTGAATCCGCCGGTCAAGTCATTGACATCACTTCGAAGTTCCCGTATATACCTAAATGCAATTGGTTCAGCACTCTAACATGGATGATGTGTGATCGCACAAACTTAACAAAGAGCCCGTGGCACTGTCGTGCAAGGGAGTTATGCCGCGAATGGCCTGCGTGTTGTCCGTAATATATCCTAGAGCACTGTTTCCAAAGTAGACTGGGAGAACACCCACCTCACCTGCAGGAGAGTAGCACGTCATGTGTGCTGAGCTTGATCTATTACCAAGTTATGCGTGCTGAACTCAGCAATTCCAATAAAACGGCTCTTACCATGCCGAACAGGACGGGAGCACCTGGGCCTTAGACTTCTTCTCAATGGATATGATTATGATAGACAAAGAGGGCGACGGTGACGAAGAAAGAGATATTTGTCATCTCCTAGCTCGGAGGCTTGCTTCGGTGTAGTAGTCATGACCTTCACTTAGTCTTCATTAGCGAACGTAACGCGAGGAGTGGGTCGTCTATGGACGAACGAGTGGAGGAAGCAGCCACACAGTCTATTGATGCGCTCGTCACTGAGATGGCGGTCACCTGAGAAAGCGGCACGGGAAGTGACGGAGACCTCCCCGAAACGCATCATGCCCCAGAAACTACAAGTGGCAGCTGCCCAGACGGCCGCGTCGAAGGGGTCGTTGAGGCGAAGGGAGGAGCGAAGAGTCGTGAGCATATGTAAAGTGACAGGAGGCCTGGGAGGGCGTTTGCGTCGGTTGGCTTGCAGACGATCTAGGCCACGAAGAGACCAGTTCAGCTGGGTCAGTTCCTCTTCTGACAGCGGAGGCGGCCAGCCCTGAGCGAGATGCCAGGCCCTCACCGCTGAGAGGTACTTCCTCACAGCTACCACCGAGATCGGCTCGAAAGGCGTTCCATCGGCAAGGACGGGGTCTTCCGGGTCTGGGTCCGTGATAGACCACAAGGCGAATGATTTGAGGACGGGAAGGGAGGCTGGGAGACGAGCTGATTCAGGGATGGAGAAAATGTCGCAGAACAAATGGAATTTGCGGAGGCCTGCTCCGTAGCTGGCTGCGTCGGCGAGGGAGGCTTGTGACGCTAGTGCATCAAGGTGTGTGAGGATAGGATGTGGAAGTGTGGACAGTGGGGGGGAGTTGACCCCACGCCAACCCCACGCCACTTGAACAAACGTTCGTTGGCGGGGCAGGCGGGCCGTAAAGGGGAGGGCAATAGTTGTAAGCGTCCGAGCTCTTCACGCACTGGGGGCTCAAGCGCTGAAGCTGATGGGACAATGCGTACTCCGGTGACGGCCATCACAGCGAGACCAGAGAACATGCCAGGTGTGATGGAGTGATGGAAGAGGAACAGGGACTTGCAGGCGGGCTGACGGGAAGCGCGAGAGGAAGGTGGAAACGTCGCCGCGCGATAGAGGGTCGGACACGTTGTCCTCGCTGGCGACGTGTGAGGTGTGCAAAGAGAGGCCAAGATCTGCCAGCATATGGAATATGGACTTCAAGACTTCGTTTGTGTTGCGACTCCGTGAGCGGCCCTTGTTCACAACGGTGACGACCCCGGCATTGTCTGAGCGGACAAGTATGCGTGAGACGTGGGGTGGCAGGCGGAAGAGGGTGTTGGTGCGGATGGCGAGCAGAAGACCAAGCTCGATGGCCACTGCCTCCGCCCAACCGATGTCGTGCTTCTGCTTTGGGCCTACCGAGAAGCCATCTGCCCAACGCCATGCTGCCCAGAACTGCCCCACGACTACTCCTATGCCAAAGGAGGTGCTTGCATCGCCGAACCAACCGATGTCGTGCGGTTCTTCTGCAGCCAGGGGGAGTGATGGAGGGAGACGAGAGAGCAGGTCGATGATCCACGTAATGTCCCCTGTAACGGCGGCTGGTGGGTGTAGGCGGGCTCGAAATGACTGGAAGGAGGCGGCGAAACGGGCAAGGTTGGAGAGGAAGGGACGGATGTAGATGGCACATGCGTGCACAAGCTTGCCATGCAGACGTGAGCTCTCGGACGCAGAGAAGGATGCACCAGGTACAAGCCATGAGTGCAACAATGCCAACAAAGCGGTGAGCTTCTCTGGCGGGAAGGCCACCTCTCGTGCTGCCAAGTCCCAGTCGAAACCGATGTACCGTTGCACGACTGCGCGCAGACGCTTCTTTACTAGGCTCCATGGGACACCAACACGCGCTGTTAAGCAGATGAAATCGTCTTCGGAGTGCAAGTGGTGCGGGAGCCAGATCACAAAGAAATCGTCGACCCATTTGGTGAGTGGGCCATACCCTGACGCTCGGTAGATTGCCACCAGCATGTCTGCCACTGCGCCGAACACTCCTGCGCTGGAGCGACAACCGAAACATACCGCCCGATCGACGTACACCTTGCCCTTCCAGAACACGCAGCAGTGATTTTGCTGCGCTGGCGCCACAGGTGTGATACGATAGGCGGCTGAAATGTCGAACGTTGCAGCCGTGCATCCTGGGGGAAGGGACAGGATGAGGGCGGCGGTTGCTGTGAAGGTGCCCCACTCGGTTGGGAAATCGTCCGAGTTGATGAAGGAATTTACTGAGGGGCAGTCGGGGTTGTTCCTTGGGTAAGACATGTCCTGCACAAGACGGAAGGATGACGAGTGAGGCTTCGGAACCAAGCCGAGGGGGGAAGTACGGAACGGACCAATGAGGCGCTCCAACTCGTTTGGGTCAAAACCCTCTGAGTATCTGCCTGCGGCTTGCTCATCTGCGATGTATGAAGATATGAACGATGGGCTCTACAGCCACAACAACGGAATTTTATTAGAAACCAATCACTACAGCTAGTGATGCTACTAACCAGGTCACATGATTTATGATTTTTATAAAGTACGGTAGAGGTGACTGGTGCCTCCAGCCCAATGTTGAAACCCTCCCGCAAGCCGGTGATCACATGTCGCCAGTCCTCAAGGATGCCCAAGGATGCCAAGGCACTCTCGAGACCATCAGCGGACAGCGGGGTGACGACCAGGCGAGGGTCAGGCTTTGTTTGGGCAGGAGGCAGCACCGTGCTCGGAGGAACGACAGAGGCTACAAGCATGAAGATTACGACAATTGTCCGTGTAAGAACAAGAAGAGTAGCGGGCGAACATGAAGCAGTAGCACACACCAGAGGCTGACTGCAAGGAGTTAGAGTGAGGACCTCCGGCAAGGGCCTCCACTGGCTTGCCTGCCGAAGTGACCGTGGCAGAGCAGTTCTTGGGGAGGTGACCAAGGGTGCCGCATCGGAAGCACAAGGTGGAGGCGAGGCTGGTGCTGCTACCGGGGATACGCTTGCGCGGGGGAGCGAGAGGGTCACGGTCTCCACCGCTGCGAGAGCGTTTGGGAGAGGGATTCGGTGCCGGTGGGGCAGGTGGCAGGGCAGGTGGGAGAGTGGCGAAGCTGGCCAACCCGCTGGTGATCATCATGAGAAGGAAGTGGCGGTCGAAGACGGAGAGGTCGTGCGCAGGGTCTAAGGCGGCCATTTGGCGCTGCTGGATGTCGTACTCGCGCGCAACCGGCCAGCCGTAGTGGCCGCAGATGGTCTGCACGTTGCTGTGGTGCTTCTCGAGGACAGTGGCACGGGCCTCGCCTTGGTGGCGGCGAGTCTCGGTGACAGCGATCTGTGAGGCGAGCACCCAGCGTTCCAACGTTATAGAGCGGTCGTTACGAGCATCCAGACCCCTGGCCTGCAGCACACCACCCTCGCCGAAGATGAATTCCTGGGTGTGCCCGGTGGCCGCGAATTCACGAGGGTTCAGCTGCGAGTAAGGAATGTACTCCCCTGCAGCGAAGGCGTCTGCGATCTTACGAGGCAAGGCTGTGAGGCAGAGAAGGAGGTATCAGCATGCTGTTGGAGGAGAGGAAAGGAGGAGAGGAAGGAAGCGAGGAGGACAAGAGGTGGAGGAGAGGTGGGCCCAGAGAGGTGAGGTGGTGGGCTGGGAGGACCGGTGGAGGAAAGGCCCGACTGGCGAGGCGCGAGGAGGTAGAATAAAACGGCCAGGAGAGGCGAGGTATGGAGGGGGAGGTGCGAGCAAGAGGAGAGAGAGGAGGAGTACTCACGACGCGCGTATGGATCCGCCCTGTGACCTGGCACGATGGGAGGCAACTCACGACGACGCGAGATCGTGGTGAGAGGGAGACCACCGAGAGTGGGCGCGGTTGCCCCTGGTGCGCTGGCGGGTGTGCGTCCGAGATGCTGCTGCCACAGCATGAGGAAAGCTGGGTCTTGGACGGCTGCGGCGAGGTCGACGGCGGGCGCAGCCAAGATAGCTTGGCCCCCTTGGGCCGGGGCCTCAGCGCGAGCTACAGGTTGCTGCTCCTGGGGGGGAACAGCGGGCTGCGGCTCGGGAGGCAGCCCTGGGGCTGGTTGCTGCTGGTTGGGCTGCTCCTGAGCGGGCTCTGGCTGGGCGGCCGGTGCAAGTGGAGGCCGTGCGGCGAGTCCATTGGCCTGCGGAGGAGCGGCGAGTCCGTTGGCCTGCGGAGGAGCGGCGGGCTGCTGTTGAGCAGGTGCGGGTTGCTGTTGAGCAGGTGCGGGGTGCTGACGAGCGGGCTGTGATGGTGGGGGTGAAGGTTGTTGACGAGCAGGCTGTTGCTGGGCTGGACCCGCGTTTGCACTGCCAGGGTCGCTCCCACCCTGAGCGAGATTGAGTCCGAGATGGGCACCTGGGCCTGATGCGCCGGTCGATTCTGTCATGGCAGGGTGGGAATGAGAAGCTCTAGCGAGGATTGAGGAGTATCACGTCGAGAGAAGTCGGGGAAATCGAAGTAAAGACAGTGGAATGGAGGTGAAGCCGTGTGTGCACCCAGCCAAACTGGGTGCGTCGATGCGATGGTGGTGGACAGGAAGAAAAACTTCACAGAGGGCGCTCTACGCGCCAGCTGTGAGCGCTGCTGTCGCTCGGACGGAGGGCGGGAGCCGGTCTCTCCCGGCTTCGCGAGGGTTCGAACCGGCCCCGAACCCAAGCATGCATAGCACAGACGTCGCGCATGCACACATTGCGTAGCGAGCCACCTCATCGTGACGATCCATATTTTACAGAAAGTCAGTCATCAATGTAGTAGTAAGTTTAAAGTTGCATCTTTGAACGTACGATCACGGCTAGGCTCGTAAACCAGCCTCTATACTCGTACCTCGTATTAGAGGCTGGGACGGGAGTCGAGGCGTTTGTGAGAATGAGAAGTCCCTCGTGGGAACGTCGGAGTTGAAAATGCCGACGGCAATGGCTCGTTCGAGAGTGAAGCCCCTTCAGGTTATCGACTTTTCAGTAGTATATTCGCTTATTTATGTGTATTTGAGCTACTAGTAGATGGTTCTCGGTACTCTGTGTGCTCAATAAACCTCCAAGTCTCCATGCGCAGCTTCCTTAGCAGTCACCGTGGTCAGTGAGCATCAGAGGCTACCGCACGTTCATGTTGGAATCGGTTCACACGCTACGAACCACAGAGACTGCCCTAAGCATCTTATAACCACAGTCGCCGCAGATATCACTCACAAATATAGCGCAGACGAACAAGAAATGAGACTCGCAACAGGAGAGATCGCGATTATGCTGTTCCGGCTCTGTGAAGAATTGAAACTCAGCGTTCCCACGGGGGACTTCTCACAAATGGCGCGTCTCACTACTTACCTCTCCCCCCGCCATCTTGTATCGTACGAGGTTTGAATCTCTTGATCGCTAGTACTAGGCATCACTGATTTTGTCTCATCATGATCTAGATCATCCACTTGCCCAATCGCAACTGGCGGGATCAACAGCATGTCTACAACTTCGGCAGTGAGTAGACTTGCAACCACATGTGAACTAACCCAGGACGATCTGACCATCGACGTCCGACTCTTAGACTCGCCAGCCAGTCCGGTCGCAAGCTGATGAGCGCCAACCGAGACAGGCAAAGGAGGCGCGAGCTTGCGAGCGCAGCGTCAGACCGGCTGGTTACGAGCCTAACAGACTAGCAAGACGGCTGGCAAGGGAGCTCATAAGATCATTCTGAAGAGCTTTCTGGGCTGTCTTCGGAAGCTCGGAGTTATGCCAGAATTCACACTATCTGATAAAAACTGGTCAGAGATTGAAGCGGTGCAGGAAACATGGCCAGATCTAGATGCCAAACACCAGCTGTGTTTCTGGCACGCACTACGGGCGCTTAAACAACGCCTGGCCAAGAAGTCCGAAACACCAGCTGGGCCCTATGATCCCACAGAGGCCCAGCGCGAATTCTCGTTCATCGCATCAATCTTTGTGCCTCTTGCTCGGCAAGGATTACTCGATAAGGTATGTACTGCTTTGTACCATCGTACCTGTATCAACAACTCTATTTCAGATCCCTCCACCGCCTGATGTTCCACTACCCCGAGTAAGACTAATATTCAATGGCCGCCCACGTCCCATCACTGCATCCATCCCAACGCTTCGGATCCCACCTCTTGTGCGTACTGAGAATTTTGATCTTGAAGCAACAACGTCTGCAGTAGCCGAGAAGGAGGTCATGTCGGACGCTTCGGCCTCAGACGATGATGTGCTACCAGGGTTGGTGGAAGATGATGATGACGATGACTGGGATTTCCCGAACAATGGATGGGAGAGTGGGAGCGAGTCTGATGAACAAGCAGATGATGAAGAAGATCTACGGCGTCAGGTTCACGAATTCGCTAGAAACTC
>JAXQGX010000196.1:0-22815 GCA_037040455.1 Irpex sp. P115-07
CGGCGTCCGAAGGAGAGCGTGAGGCCTGCGAGGATGAGGAGGAGGAGGGATGCTGCTGTTAGGTAGAAGCCTGTAAGGGGGAGGGGGGTGTCAGTGTGGGCGAGAAGGAGGAGGAGGAGGAGTGAGGAAACTTGTGCGGAGGGGGAAAACTCGAATTACGCAGAGGGAATGCTGGAATCGCGGGAATGCTCGAGTCGCGCAGAGAAAGCTCGAATCGCGGAAGTAACATCGAAAAAAAAACCGCAAGAGAACGGTAATAAAGGAGCTCAAAAACTCACCACTCCCCAACCTAACGTCCCCCACACTCCCCTCCAGCCTCTCCACGCGGGCCTTCACACCCCTATAGAGGACAAAATCGACGACGAGACACGCGATGGCGAAGAGCGATGCTAGGAGCGCGATGAGGAGGGTTAAGATGGTGAGAAATATGTTGGTAGGGGGGAGGAGGGAGAGGAGGAGGGTTAGGAGGGTTAGGCCGCCTGCTGTTTTGGGGAGGGGGGTGTTAGCGAGCTTTTAGGGGAGGGTGTAGGGGGAGTGGGTGGAGAAGGGAAGCGGGGAGGAGGGGGGAAGGGAAGGTTGGGAGGAAGGAAGAGGTGGGGCGAGGGAAAGGAAGGAAGAGGGGTGGAGGAAGGAAGGGAGAGAGGAAAGGAAAGAGAGAGAGCGTACCAGTAGGATGAACAGCGAGCCCCCTCGTGAATGGGGCAGCTAGGAACTGGAAGCGGGACTTGTCGGGGTTGTAGAGTGTTAGCATGTATGCGTGGCCTGTCGAGCGGAGTGCGTGAGTTTTAGGGTGCGTTTAGTGGGGAGTGGACGTACTTGCGGGGGTGCAGTAGCGGAGGCCTGTGGATTCGTACCAGCAGTATCCCCTAGTAACGTTGGTAAGTGAGGAAGGAAGGAGGTGAGGAGGTAAGGAGGGGAGGGTGGGTGGGAGGACGTACCATGTTCCTAGCTACACGCGCAGATGAACAAACAAATGAGTGTCAGTGTCAGTGTTATTCACAAAACTTAGTAGCTGATCCCGAGAAAAACGGGAACACCACGCGCGAATGAGAATCCTCCAATTATAGCGACCCACTCACCCTAAGCTCAGTCAACGACGCCTGCCCACCATACCCCGTACTCGGCACACCCTCCCAACGGACACGCACGAGATCGAGAGAGGGTACGAACGGGAGGGAGAGGGCGGTGAAGAAGAGGAAGGTGAATGCGGCGAGGAGGAAGAGGACGGTGTGTAGGTGGAAGGCGCGTGGCATGCTCTGAATCGGTTCTCCGTACTGTATCCTTTTACTTTGTTTTGGGTTGTATTGGATTGGGTGGGCTTGGCTTGGTACCTTGGCTTGATTGTAGAAGGTGCGGTGCGATGGGGCGGGCGATAGCAAACAACAGAGGAGAGAGAGAAGCAAGGAAGAAAGAAACAGACAGGAATTTAAACAGACACAGACAGGCGTGAGTGAGTCGTAAGATGAAATGAGGTGAGATGAGGTCGGGAGTCGTGGTCGTCGTCGAGCAGCCCAATCACCGACAGCAGCGGTGCTTCTTGTTGTGTAGTCAGACTGATCACGTCACTCGTCACACTCACGTGACAGAGCTATCCGTGACGCGTTTCTCGTTGATCGTGTTCTTGTTTGTTTCGCACGCCTCCGTCTGTCCCTCTTCGAACGACGGTCCCTGAGTGCTTTCTCTTGAACGTCGACGCGGCCACTTGAGTGAAGCAATACTTCAAAGTAATTCTTATCTCGTTCATTCATCTACGAACCTAAAAGCACTAATTACCCACTCTCTTTCTTTCATCAGTCCTCCCACCTTCACCACCACCCTCGACCACACCCCTCCCAAACCCCTCTCACACCTCTCAACGACACACAAATGGCGCCCCCAAAATCACCCTCCAAGTCCGGCAAGTCCAAAGGCGCAACGACCGCGAACCAAGCAGCAGGAGCGGGAGGAGACACGCCGAAGCAGAAGACGCTCCAGACGCGTAGTCAGCGTGCTGGGCTTCAGGTGCGTCTTTGCTCGTTCTTTGTGTTGCTGTGCATCTTGCTGACTAGTATCCTTTCTTCTTCTCTCCATCCTCTCTCCTCTCTCCTCCCTCCTCCTCCCTCTCACCTCCCTCCTCCTCACCCCTCCCTCCTCTCCTCCTCTCCCTCTTCCACCCTCTCCTCCCCCTCCTCCTCCATCCTCCTTCCTCCCTCTCCCCTCCTCCTCCCCTTTCACTCCTTAACCTCGCGTGAACGACTCGCTCCCCCACACAAACAACTCGTACCCTCGCGCACACCACAAACCCAACCTCGCGCACACCATAATCGTAACCTCAACCTCGCGTAACCGCTCGCACAGTTCCCAGTAGGCCGTATCCACCGCTACCTCAAACAGCGCACGCAGCACAACGTCCGCATCGGCGCCAAAGCCGCCGTCTACACCTCTGCTATACTTGAGTATTTGACCGCGGAGGTTTTGGAGCTTGCTGGTGCGTTTCGCGTTGCTTTCTCTGGTTTTCTTTTCTCCCCGCCAACACCTTCTCTCCCCATCTCTCCGACTCTCCTATCTCCCTGCCCTCCCCACCTCTCACTCCCCGCCCTTCCTTTCTTCCTTTTTCCCCGCCAAAACCAAAACCAATCACCCGATACCCACATACCCTCACCCGTGTAACAAATATCGACTTACGCCTTACGCCAACTCATACCCCGACCTATCAATCTCTCACCCCCCTCCCCCACACACACACCCCTCTTCCCGCCGCTAACCGCTAACGCTAATCCACACCACACAGGCAACGCCTCCAAAGACCTGCGCGTAAAACGCATCACGCCGCGCCACCTCCAGCTCGCGATCCGTGGGGACGAGGAGCTCGATACGCTTGTGAGGGCTACTATTGCTGGTGGAGGTGCGTTTGCGTTTCGTTTTTTGCGATGGGTTTCCTTTGTTCCTTTCTGTTTCGTTTTTGTTTCTCTGTTTGCGAGTTCGAGCTCGCTTTGTCTGCCTCTTCTCCGGCTGCCTCACATCTTATCTATCCTGCTCGCCTCGCGTTGTTCTTCTCTCCTTCCTTTCCTCCGTCCCAACCACATCCTCTCAACTCTCAACTCCCAACTCCCAACTCTCGCCCTTCACTTCCTCCGGGCATTCAACTCGTCCTCGACCTTGACCTCACGTCTACGCTCGATGTTGACCTTACGCCTACACTGCACTCGACGCATGCTGACGCTTTCCTCGCTTTCCCCACAGGTGTACTCCCGTTCATCCACAAGAGCCTCACGGCCGCACAGAAGGGGAAGAAGGCGCCTGTCGAGGGTGCCCAGTGATCCACGCGCTGCTGTCCACTCACTTGCCCCTGCTTATTTCTCTCTTATCCCTCCCCGCTTTTCCCTCCCTGCTTATTCCTCCCCGCTTATTTCTCTGCCCCTTCTTCCTTCCTATCTGTTCTTTCTCTCTGTGCTTCATCCATGTGATGGTGTCTGCGAGTGTCAGTGCTTGTACCAGTATAGTATGATATGATAACTATAAGTCATAACTCGTTAACGACTACGCACGTCTGGGAGTTCTGGTCTGGCCTGGAGGCTTGTCGTTCCTTCGTTTCTCTGATTGGTACTTGTGAAGATCCGATGGAGTCAAGGGAAGAGGTGCGTGGTGTATAGTCTTGGCTACTGGATTGTGCATGCTGAGTGCTGCGTGGACAGCATCTAGACTCACTCCCGCTGCGGACTCAGGCTTGCGAATCAACTAATGCTAATGAAGTTGTGCGTTATCATGACGTGATCCCTGACACCGATAAAATAGTAGACCCGTTTGGAGGTTGTCTACTGCTACGTGTTCGTTCGACAGACTTGAAGCTTGACACGCACTATTCAAGATTCAAGTGGTACCAGCACATCACTGGCATAAGCTTATAAGTCGTTCGAGTTGGTACTGTACGTAATCACTTCTTTGACTCCTCTTCCAAATTCCGTTCTAAGCTTTACTACATTTACTAGACTTGCCGTGATCATGCAGTCAGTTAAGTAGAGTGCACGTTATCAATCGTCGTCTTGCATCTCGAAGCTTGGACTCCGTTTTCTTTCTCGCTCATCTTCCATCCCGTAGCGTAGGCTCACTGTCTTCTGTCTTTTGCAATCTCCAAGGCTTCCGAGTTTGAACATGTCAAGTTGCCAATTCGCTGCCCGTGCCTCCAGAGAGAGAACCCTCGGACGGCATTGGCAAAAGCAGCTTGCTTCTCAAAAGCTTCGACTCTCCCGAGAGGTAAGTTTATACTTTCAAGCATCGGACGCTTGATTTTGTCTTCCAGGTTTCCAGGTTCTCTACGTTGTTCTGGCGCCGTCCTGCGGTCTACGTCTTACTAATCTTTCGTCTAGACGTCCCATCTCACGCCGGTGTGGGCAGCACTTCGGATGAAGGACTACGAGGCGTACGCTTTCGCGCTATCTCGGCGTCGCTGGTACGCAAATAACGCTTTCGTGTCTTTTAACCTCTCTTACCTGTAGTACCTTCTGGTCATTGCTAGATGGTTCGTCGACTCGGAGATCTACCGGGGCTATTGGAACACGCACAGGAGACGTACGCACTTTCTTCACGTCTTCCATCTTTTACTTACTTACTCATCGTGGCCCTACTGGATACCGCTCGCCGAATATCGCTCAAAGAGGCCCACTAACCTGAGCATCCTGATGGCAGCTTCTGGCGTACTGGTGAAGGTTCACAGGCTGCGTGCTCCGGGAGGTACTGCGAGTGATGTTCTGGACAGGTTAAGTTGATTCAAGTTATACGCTATCCATTGTCGTTTTCCATCCCGAGTCCAGCCCGTTTCCTTTTGTCTCCTGTCCCCCAGGCTTGCACTGATCTCCCAGACTCCAAAGTTGCGAACTCGAGCACCGGCGAGATCCTGCCAGTGTCTCCGGAGGTAGCAGCCTCCGGCACTCGGGTAAAAGTAGCCCACGCATATGAGCCTCGGAGCCGCGACGCAACTTGCCAGTCCACCTTTTAACTTCGACTCTGCGCTCGACCTTCAAGCTGTCTGTAGGCTATGAACGCTTGATTTTTGTCTTCCAGGATCTCCGAAGTTGTGTCCTACTGCTGTCACCCCTGATTTGCGTCTTAATAATATTTCGTGCAGCTTTACTTACCATACACGATCTATCTCAGGCCAGTGCGTGCAGGATGGAGGACTACGATCCCAACGAGCATGGAGGACTGGGAAGTAAGCACAGGCCCCTTCTTTCACCCTTCCTTCTTCCGCCCTTGATCTTCTGTTCACTTATCGATATCCCAAATGAAGTTCCCTCCAGCCAAATCCTACGTATACTGCCTGTGATTGATATCCCTGGCCTCAGGATCACGGTGGTACCTCAAGTTGAGAGATCGTGGAAGGGCCGTGACTCGAATTCCAGCATCGCGATTTAGGTCACCTTTGACTGCATGCGAACTTTCTTATACCGCCAGGTGCCAGTTGGTCGTGCTACCCGTCACTGCACTTTCAAGCGGCGTAAGTAGTGCCTCCTCCACAGGCTCGTTCTCCTTCTCGCTTATTTATCGAGCGTAATGAGGCGAACACACTCAGGCTGTGATACCGTATGCCAGTATGGGTGTAAATATACATGACATCGGTAGACTGTCGCGAACACGGTATGAACATATCTCAATCACTTCCTAGCCAACCTCTAATGAGACCGTTTGTATCAGAATCGATCAGCTGGACACGGTCACATTCTCTGGCGTACGCACTTGGCGACTCTACTGCCAGTGTACCTCGTCGCGTTCACCTCCCCTAAGCGTATAGGCGTTCACTATGAACAAGAGCCTCACGCTGCGAATGGTGTAAAGTTATCCTCAGCCAATACCGCACACCACTGATAACATCGAGATGATCAAATAGCACGTTCTCTGTGCAGTAAACAAGAAGACTACTCGAAGCTACTCGAAGCTGATTCCCAGAAGTTAGTCTTATGTGAGTCGTCTACACCCCATCCTCAGTTGTCCACTTCCATTTCCGATTCAGACCCACTGGCATCCGATCCCCTATTACTACCAGCCTTATCCGGATCCTCACTGCTACCAGACTCATCCGGATTCTCTCTGCCCCCTCCTGGTTTCCTAGTGCCATCAAAGTAAGCTTGCATGCTCGGTATTTCCAGTCGCACGGTCCCTGGTTCTCTCCAGTCCGTCCAGTCGGAGCCCTGGCCGATGCTCGAGAGCCAGTGGAATGCTTCCAACGGTTCAGGTCGGATGTCATCCAGAAATAGGTCGTTGTGCTCGAGGATCGCCTCGACGACGGCCTGAGCTGCGGCCAGATCGCGCTTGGATTCTATGTCTGGCTCTGCGCGCACGTTCATATCCGAGTCTTCCTCCGACTCGTCGCTTCCCCCTGATCCGTCCTCTGAATCCTCACTACATTGCAAGTGAGTTACGCCATCCGCGGGTGCATATACATGGGCCCATAGAAGCATGCGTGCCAGCGAGATAAATGGTTTTCGTAATACTGCCGTTTACCACCAGGAACAACATCAGCTCACCAGAATTCAATCACGCGCGAGTAAGTACTCCGGGTGATACAACTTGGAGTTGAACTCTTACCGGACTCCTGATTGTTGTAAGCGAGAAATAGGGCTATCCTGCTGAGTAGCCTGACACTTCCTGGTGGTGGGCCGGCTTTGCTGGTTGCTTTTGCTTTTCCTGAGCGGCGGTTCCTCGAGGCGGACAGTGCGGCACATGCACGGCAGACCTCGGTAAGATGCATTGCGTCGAGCATGTAGAAGCGGCCGGAATAAACGAAGCTCGGCTCAACCGCATACGTCAATTGAATAGCTCCTGGTGGTTGGATGCTGCGAGAGCTCGTTCTAATCAGCAACATAGGCGGAGCATACTGTGTCGAGTAAAAACTCACAGAAGTGTGTGGCAGGTTAGCAACGTTTGTACGGGTTTGGCTGTTTGCATAAGTCGCTGAACAAAGTCCCCTGCATTAGCAGTTCTGTCCTTGTTCACTCGGAGGTCGTAATATGCCTGCATAGCGCTTGCCATGTCCTGTTGTGGGCTTTCGCCAGGTAGAACTGATGCAGTACCCTCTGAGCCGCTCGGTACCACATTACTCCACACTTTTGCACCCATCCTACACAACATCCAGGTCAAATACCCACTAGTATTATAGTGCGGTGCAGGGCTGATAGCACCAGTAGACGATACGGTCACCCATCGAAAATTGACCGTCGCAGCGGCATCGAACTCAACCCTATGCATCCCGCGCCCTTTAGTATCTGCATGAGCAAGAGTGTCCTTGAGAATCACGTCTATACCGCGCTTTTGCTGCAGACGAGGAGCTTCGTGGCCCGTTCTTCCATCCGAGACTTCGGCAAGGTGGGGTTTCTTTGGGAGAGCGGTTGCACGCAAAAGAGATAGTGGTGTTGTACAATGCATTGCTGCAGCGCAGGTAGCCACCCGTCTATACGCGGGTGACGGCGAGCAATTAGCAAATGACTTCAAGTTACGTGAGAATAAAGCGCTCACCCAATAATGTAGGAATCCTCAAACGATGTCAGGATGGGCTGTGACTCCACACTCTCTTTGGGATTCTCAGCATCCCGCATGAAGTCTTTGAGAACGCCTGGTACCATTTCTGGTGCTGAAGGACAATGTCGGCGTGAGAGGGGAACGCAACCAGCTAAGCCTTGCAAATCGAACGAAACATACCCTGACCCTCTCTAGCAAGGCTTTCATTTTTCAGATTAGCTGACGAGCAACATGGTAGAGCCTTGTAAGTACATAGATTGTCGACTATACATCCGCATACATAGCCGCGGCACTTACAATGCCACCAGACTGGTGCCCCATCAATGTTACGCCGGGTAACGGCGCACAGCGACAAGGGATCCCATGTATATTTTGGACAGTCCCCTGGAGTAATTTTCACCAACGACACGCGCCCGGTAGAAGCTGTGCGAGTTATTGCATTGTCCAGTTCCTTCCATTTACCGAAACCGTCTGTCGAGGTCGGTCTTTCATGCACAGAGACCAGAGGGAGCTTGTCGATAGAATTACTAGTATGAACGTTCCCAACTGGACATGTGGCAGCATCTTCACCGGACAACATCCATCTGCATAATGTAATGTGTGCACTCTGAGCCGTGTTTCAGTCCGATGTAAAGCAGTAGCCACGAATCCTATCTTGCGTACCTCTGGTTCATCTCCGTGGTTCGCTGTATACGGAAGAAAGACATCCATCCCATTAGGGCACTGCACGTATCCGCTGCTTTCGTATTGGTCAAGAGGTTTCCGGTAAGCTGCATCATGATAGTTGTCATCAGAGCTCGCCGCTCAAATACTCACATTTGTCGAACAGCTAAGGTGGAACTTACTTGTATGGTCTATCCTGCGCAACGGACGCGAACTTGTCGTTGCGTCAGCTTGTGATGTAGGAACCGGGACGAAACTGTCAAGATCAGCCATGAAGTGGTAACGAATGTAGTGAGCGTCCCTCAGATTGGCACGCGCAAGATGCTCATAGTGGTATGGCACGTGACTCGTGTCTTCTACAGACTGTCATCCTGACAGTATAACTACGAGTGTGGTGTGCGGGATTCTCTTTTGTGCCCCTACGTAATGACAAGTACATATGTATCGTCGTCAACCTACCCCTCTCATGATCCAGACTACATGCCATGTCATCTGTTACACTTACTAACTCTGACTATCATAGGTACTCATCGCATAAGTATCCCGCTCCTGCCGTACTCTTCAGCTCACTTCTGAAAATCAATCCTATCAAACCAGACTTCAGCTCTCTCCCTTAGTACACTCGCACAATTACCTCCAACATCATGATTCCTCTGGCTATCAGTCTCTTCACCGACGAGGCCGAACAGGCCGAATCCTTTAACCTTGGAGCTGACATGCTCGAGACCGGTGCACGAACCCTCCCCATTTACACCCGCATTCCCTTCTCCACAATATCCGGTGGCGAATTGCACCCTTGCCCTTGTCTCACCTGTCACAGCGCTCTCAAACGCCGTCTTGTTCTTCCCAAAGCCATGTGGGAATAGATACGTCGCCGTGAACTCGAAGCTGCCAGCATGTCCCACGCAATCGTAATCGTTCTCGGGAATAAGAGAGTCGGGGAGATGAGAGAGACGGGTAGAAGAGGACGGAGAGGCACGGGTGAGTCGCCCATGAGATACCCATAGCCCTGGGAACGCAAAGTAAAGAGTGTCCTTAGTGGCAGTGATGTTCTCCAATGCGCTGTACACAGAGAGAGTGTCTTCGCATTGCCTTTGGATATGGGATGCAATGGATTTCGAGTGCGGTGTGAGTATGCGACGGGCGTGAGGGTGACATAGTATGATGTCGGGGTAGCCAGGGCTCCTGTACACCCCTACGTAGTCTTCCAACGGTATTACGGTTTCGCCGTTATCGACCTGTACTCCTGGGCCCAGCGAGGCAGGTGACGTTCCGGAATTCACAGGCAGCTGCCCGCCAGCAGTGTACCCGTCCGCATACCCGTCGATTTTAGACTTCGATACCCCTAAATAGTTATCTATGATGCGGAACGCCAGAGCAGCCTCTTCAGCGTGTTTACCGTCTGCGTTTCCCAAGATGACGATCCCAAGTTGGTGAGAGGGTAAGAGGTAAATGTAATCTGAGAAGCCGGGAATTGCGCCAGGATGAGAGAGTATCTGTGGCATGGGATAACACATATCCATGGGTGCTGAGTTTCCAGTTCTTCCGAAATGGCACAGCATGACTCACCTCATAGCCTTGATAAGAGTGGCGAACCCACCCGTGCCCGTATCCAGAGAGCGACGAGTCTGGGAATATGGACGAGGGGTCTATGATAATGTGTGCGGATGTTTGTGCTCGCATGGCTGAGGCGGGAACGATGGTGGTGTTCGTTACCGGATCTACTCCGTCGTTGAGAAGTGTTCTGACCCATTTTGCCTATAACAAAATAGCATAGCCACAGATAGATCAGTGTGCGTTCGAAGGAAAACTAGCAGCCATGACTCCGTCTGCTGACGCACTAGATCAAGAGCATTCGAGATGATCCCCATGGGACCGGCGACGAGTGGGACGCTTTCTTCCCCGAACCAATATGGAATACGACGCCCAAATGTCGTCCATGATTGTGTGAGGAGGCCTTTGGCAGAAGCCTCGGATGGGCTGAAAACCGTGTGCGTCATGTTCAGTGGGTCGAAGATGCGTTGTTTGACAAATTCGGTGTAGGACATGCCGGAGAGGATAGAGATAACATGAGCACCAAGGATATACATCTAAAAGTAATAGGATGATGCTCTCAAGATACTGATCAAGCAGAAAAGGGGATTATGAAGCTTCCGTACCTGATTGTTGTAATGATACCGTTGTCGCAGCTCAAAAGCTGGTCGTAACAGCCGCTGCCGACGTATGACGTCTACCGGTGAGTCCGTGGGTTGATATGAAAGATCGTGCCTACCACATCTAGTTTAGCACGTACTTCCTTGCACCCCGTGCACTCATGGAGTTGAGCTACTTACCTAGGAAACCCAGACTGATGAGAGAACAGATCGCGGAAGTCGGCCTTCTCAGTCGTCCACTTGTCCGAAAGTTCCCAGTCATCTGGTAGGACGTCCTTGACTTTGGTGCGCCAGTCGAGAGCGGTCACGCCTTCTGGCAATGGCGTGACGTTCCGTCCGTGGGCGAAGTCGTCGATAAGAATACCGAAAGAGCTGGCGAGGAACGCTTTCGAGCACGACGCGATACCGAACATCGTCTGTAGTTTGTAGTATGTGTGAGTGCTCGTACTTGATGACCAAGAATAATGTGGATGAGGTGAGTTCATAAAAACTTACATTAGTTGTCATACCATCGCCTTCCTCTGTCCTGACACCAAAGCTTGCCGAGTCGAAGGAGCCGTTGAGATGGACGACAGCGAGTGATAAGCCTGGTATAGTCGCATTCTTGAGGAGCTCGTCAGCGAATTGCTTTATTTCAGGTGTAATCGGGCTGAAGCTGTTTTGTTCCGCAACGAGCGATATTTGCTGAGCTGCCGTTCGTGCTATGAGAGGCAGCAACGCCATAGGAGCAGCTACTTTGCGCCCCCACATCATCCTTACAGTCTGAATGTGCGCAGGATTCTGCTTGTTTCTAGGTCAGTCGACAATCATGGTCTATCCACATTCATAGCACGTGCGAGAGACATACCTATGAGCCACGAATTGCAGTAGCCGGTCGTTGAAGGTGGTAGTGGTAGTACGACTTGAAGAAAGGTACGCCCGATGTCTTCGGGGGATCGCAAAATGTATGGATATCCCATCAGGACGACCCTAGCTTGATTCTGCGTGGATGGCAGCCAACGAGAGAGAACTTGGACAACAACGGCACCGAAATCATCTTCGGGCGGGGATACGGATTGGATACGTTGGATAAGGCGGCTGGCGATGTTCATCGAGCTGACCCTACATACAGCCCACAAAGTACGCACCCTGTGAAGAACGTAGGCTCTTACTGCATACCTTTATCGACAATGATTGGTTTCATTGAACATTGACTGCCAGCTATCCGTGCTCTCCGAGTCCCTGCAGCTACTAAGTCGCCAAAAAGTGGATGATTCGTTGTGGCAGTTAGCAAATATGATGAACGCATCGAGATGTCATTCGGCCATCCCTTCATTTTGTGCTATTATACAGTTACTGAGACCAGAGGTGTGAGATCAGACTGAACAAGTATCTTCAATAGAAACAAAACACGCACTTCAGTACCTCTGTCCACTGAGGGTTTCTTACGCAGGGGCTCCTCGTGCGTTCGCATACTTTGTCAGGGCGTGATAGATACATTTATCTCCTATCGCCAGACGTAGTGAGCCTCACAGTGGATCAGAAGTTTTCAGAAGATGTTCATTGTTGAACTTGAAGAAAGAGAGTACAGTACTTACGGTACCCGCATCCGTCAGCGTAGGTGAATCGCAATCTTGACATCGGCCGGCGCCGGCACTGCTCCGTCGCACAATGAAAACTCCAAGTATACAACGCGAGTATATAAAATAATGGGCTACTAATATGGTTGATTCTTAAGCTTGAAGCGTAACAGAAGTTCGAGCACTACATAAGTAGTACTACCCCGCAGGAGTGATAGAGTAACCAGGCCTTCGGCGTGTCGGTGATACAATCACCGGATCCGGATCACCGATCGGCCTTGTCTACCCCTTCAACTCGTGTTCTGCACCTACACGTTGTTTTTGACGATACTCACAAACGCATCTTGAACATCGATTCCTTGATCCAGTACGAAAACTGACCTATCTAAGTCTACTAGCTGAGAATACAGATTCGATATGGTGTGGCCGCTTACTAGCAGCCAAGCCAAGAAGCCGGAGCCATGGTCCATCGCATACGCTCAGGACTATGTAGCACGGCTACCTTCTGAAACGATCGCTTCATTCTGCCTAGGTGCCTCAACATACGCAATAGCGAGTTTCATTCGTCGTAGATACTTCGTGCGCATTCCCAGCGCGGATTGGGTCACTCCGGATATGCTGAAGACGCGATGGTTCAAAGGGCGTGTAACAGCGTACGTGTGTCTATTACCATAGTCACTGCCAACTAATGATGCTGAACTCTCGCAGTGTCAACGACTCAGACAACTTTCGCTTCTACCATACACCTGGCTTCGGTTTCAGCAGAATTCCGGAGAAAACGAAACGTGAGATGCTCATGAATCCGAAAGCAACGGCGTGACTGATCTGCAGCGAAAGTGGAAACCATAAGTATCCGAATAGCTGCCGTTGATGCACCCGAAGTATGCATCTTACGCTGGTATTGTTAGTTGAATATGGTTAACGTTGCCTTAGGGAGGACATTTCAAGGGTCAGGAGCCGCAGCCTCATTATGCCGACGCTTTGCGATGGTTTACCGACAGAATCCTGGGAGAAACGGTCTACTGCAAAATGATGCGCAAGGACATATACGGTCGCATCGTAGGTCGATGGTGTAACACTCAGCGCTCGTGCTCATGAGCTGAGGCACCAGCATTTCTACCCTCCAGGTCGCGGTAGTTCGTGTGAAACCCCCACTTATCCCCGGGTTTATATGCAAAGGCTACGATCTGTCTCAAACGATGTTACGTGAGGGATGGGCAGTCGTATACACGAACCCAGATGCTGAGTATGGAGACTCCACGAAGGCAAAGCTCCTGAAGATGGAAGAAGAAGCGAGGTAAGCAGCACGTCTCCAGCCTCTAGCAGCTCACCCGAAGCAAGTAGACCGCTGACGTGCTGTTCATCTGTAGGTCTGCGCGAAGAGGGATGTGGAAAAATCCAAATGAAGTGATAGAGCTTCCGTCGGAGTACAAACGACGATACGCCGCGGCTGCAGCTGCAACACCGCAAGTAGCCGTAGTCTCAGACACCTCCGACAAGAAATCGAGCACGGCGAAGATTAAGGACAAAGCTGCTGGTCTCTTGAGCAAGGTCCTCCCGTCAAAGACTTGAGATTGGCCACGACGCTTGGAGCCCTCCTCGCTAATAACATTCTATCTGTGACGTCTTGAAAGCGGGGTACAGGGCATAATGTAATTTTATTGTGAACGACGATCTGCCTGCTACTGAGTGGGCTGTCATGGAGGAAGAACATGCGCACTATGATGTAATTGTTAATTTGCAAGGAAAGCATCCTGTCAACGTTAATGTGCGGCGGTCCATACACGCAAATACAACTTATTCCCTAGGGTGAGGTATGTGCTCACATCATGGCCAGTATATACAAGTTATTGTTTACCACGCGGGCTGATGTTAGTGGAGAACAAGAGAAAGAGAGAGAAATGGCTGCAGTGGATCGGAACGCTGCGGCACTGGCACGACTAGTAGTGAGGGATACGAGTGAGTGTGATTAGAGATGATTTAGAAAGAAGGAGTCAGGGCGGATGACTCTGATGTTACCTGGGCATCAGGGTACATCGGCGCCATTTCGGAGTCAGGAGGCGTAGAGTCTGCACAGATTGCCCTCTTTGGAAGGAAGTTCAACGTCCAATTGCAACAGGGAGCGAGCGTCAATTCTTTGTACAGCTTGACTCTTTACCGTGACCCACTAGTAACCCACCAACGCTGCTTTTCTCGCTTTCAGCATCGATGATTGGCCCGCGACGGTGGCATAGATGCGGACGTGTGCCTCACACCCAGACTCGCTCAGATTCCTCGTGAGTACAAGCTAGTTGTTCGACTCAGGCAACTTATTCAAGTTCGACGTCCTACTAGGCTCGGAGTCAATCTGTCTGCCAGTGGCTGCAAGACGACGTATTCCAGACCCGGAACGTAACATGCACCGTAGTGCTAGCGCATTGTTTACATTGGAATGTCAGCATTTATTTCTAAACTTAAGAAGATGCAGCTCCCGCACTTGACAGTTGTGCCAGTGGCTACGTGCCTGACATGTTCCAGACAAGGAACGTAGCATGGACCGCTGCTCCAGCGGCGCCAGCTCTACGCCGACAGGACTGCCTGAATCACGTATATAGAGGACAAGCGAGCGATATGTGACCTACAGGCAAGCCCTACAACTCCTGATCTCCCTTTCTTGCAATTCCGTTCGTTACTCCAACCATCCTACACATTACCTCCTGCCGAACGTATATCATCTTCCTATTTTACCCCTACAATGGGCCCTCTAAGCCAGGCAACCGCATGGGCCGCGACAAAGATAACTTCGGCCGCCATCGATCTTGCGACTGGCGAACTGAAGAAGGGGGCTCAGTCGGTCTGGGAACAGTACTTCGTGGCTGCTCAAGATCAGGTATGTCCCACTTCGTAAGCTTGCTCGCAGGCACACGTTCGAACGCTGACTATTTGATGTCACGTAAAGTTCCGGAATATGCAGGTCGCGATTGAAAAGAAGATGGACGAATCCGTTGAGAAAACGGGTCAGAAAGTCGCGGAAAACCAGTACTTCATCGAAATGACCAAGATTGTTACGGCTTTCCAGACCTGGACCAGTCTTTGGGCCGATGCGCTCGAAGACGCCAAGAAGGAGGATCACTCTGCGCTCAAATCACTTTGAGAGCAGCTCAAACACAGCGAGACCGGGGCAGCCAACCGGTTATCACTCTTGGACAATTACCTTATGGGTACCGGGTCGGTGGGGAGTGGATCCGGAGGGTTCATCAAGGTCTTGGAGGAAGGGCTCTTCCAACGACTGAAAGACGATGACTTCTTCACCATCCAGTTGTACTATGATTCCATCCTCGTCCTCATGTCCCGACTCCTTCGGATCCAGCTCGTAGGTTTCTACTTTCGATTGTGCACAATGGACGAGCCGAACGAAGATCGAGCGAACAAGTCGGTGCAGGAGCTGACGGAGAGGTTGAAGGCGCAGAAAGAGAAAATGCTCGAGTGCATGCCCCTACTTGTCCGGAAGCTGAAACCGGATTTCGACACAACACCGATCCCAGCAGAACATTGGTGGAGGTTCATCAACGAGGGAGATCGTTCTCATTGCCTCGCTTTGGTTGCGGCTCGACCTTGGTACTATGCGGCCGGCCTCACCCACGGCGTGGGAGATATCTACGCTTTGTGCAAAGGTGACGGTACACACCCTTGCCCCCAGCACGAATGGCGATTCGAGAGACCTTTGCTTGTCGATCATGAGCCGAGCCCGAAGACAAGCGCGCAGAAGCATCCTACAGCCGACCGGGACGGTGACAAACAAGAGTTGGAGAACCGTACCAAGGAGCACGAACTCGAACTCACCTTCCTGCTCAGTCGTCACTCTCACAAACGTTTAAGGCTCGGTACTGAGCTGAAAGCGAACGGCGACCGATATTGGAATGCTGAGGTGGCCCGTGGGTGGGTTAGCGAGTACGTCTGGAATGAAGGCCTTGTCCGCTTCAAGGTGTTGCCTACGAAGGGCAAACCTCTTCCAACGTTTCGACTACTCGGTATCATGCCGCAGCGTGCGAAGACGTGGAAGGGCTTGGACGCTTTTGCCTTCAATCCCATGCCTGACACAGAGTGGTTCTTGCAGGACGAGGGTACTAGTCAGAACGACTTCTGAGCGTTTCTTCGGTTTTATACTACTGTATAGTAGGAGTCGATTCATTGACCCCAAGACCATTCTGCACCTCGTGGGAATTTGAAGCCTACAATAGTTTCCGGTTGCGAGTATTTGCCTATTACTACGTAGCAAATGAGCAGCTCGTGACTTACTTAAGGGTACCACGATGTACTAGATATGAATTCAAACACAATGCATCCCCCACCAATGCTCGATGCAAACGCGAATTCGCATGACCCAGATGAGGTAGGTTGGCACGTACCCTGTTACGGTATGAACCACTGGGAAACATTAACGTTGTTCGCGACCTATATTCCAGGAGGACGCTGGCTTCAGATTACTCTGATGTCATAAATGCAATTCTTTGCGAAAATAGAGCTATCGGTTATACAAAACTTCAGTACTACTCTGCTACTGTCCATATCCGTCGTAATCCACCGTGCAGGACACAGTATCGGTACAACCAGCACTCGCACCGAGGGTGCTCTACCACTCAGTCCAAATAAATAAATATACATATACCAGCATACGCACAATCCTCTCAAAGGTCGCGACTCTTCATTCAGCTCTTCGCTGGGACGGCTGGGGACTGCCCACTCTGGGAGTCGCTGACCGCTTTCAAAAGGCTACCGACACCAACAGCGATTGACCCGATCGCATGTGCCGTCCCACTAGCGAGGAACGCTCCACCTGCGCCAGCAGAGATGGCGGGGAGCGCAGGGATAGACCCGATGGTGATGAGCACAGCAGATATGGCGGTCATGGCCTTTGGGTGCTCGGTGGTAAGAAACCCGAGGGCTTGGGAGGCGTTCAAGAGCCATGTTGGTGCTTGAGCGACGGTGGTCGTGGCTATACGGTCATAATGTCAGCCAGAGCATCATGTAACAGAAACAATGTAGACAAGGTACTCACTGCCACTTGGGGTTCCAGCAGGCTCGGGAGTCGAACAAGCTGTCGATCTCTCGGAGTTGTTCACGAGGGTCGACGATGACGAGATGGTCGACATCGTCTCGACCTCGCTCATGGTTGACGACCTCTTGGGTGTTGGGAATCCCTTGAAAGAAGGGAAGTCCCACGACATCGCTCTCTTCGGCGTCGGCTTGGCAGCAAGGGGCGGAACGGGCGGTAGGTTCTTCTGAATACTGGACGTGCTACTGATGCTGACGCTATCGCTGTCTTTCTCCTTGTCTTCACCGCGCTTGCCGATGATCCACCACACGCCAGACGGCTTGCTCTGCACCTTGATCTCCTCTGTCTTCGATACATCGATATCCCCTAAAATCCCAAACGCTCAGCCTCTCTTTCGTCCTAAGGAATAGTGGTGAAGTACTCACATCCCAAATTCCTCATCGCAATCTTGAATCGCTTCCAGTTCCAGTTATACCGGCCTCCATGCATATTCTTCATCACCGCCTTCAACTCGTCGAACCGGGCCTTGGCATGTGGCCCGAGGTAGTGTTGCCCAACCTTGTGCCAGTACTCCTTGGGCACCTTCCTCGCCTGACAGCCCTCCTTGATAAGCTTGAGCCACTCGTCGACGGGGACGTCGCGACTCGGGTTGCCGGTGAATATCGGCGCGGAGGGCCACGTGAGGTAGACGGGCTCGAGGTCGAACGGTTTGATCTTGAATGCTTCGACGATGGCAGACATCGCGAGTGATCGTGGAAGTAGGGAGGAAGAGTGAGTCGAAGGTGGGGGGAAACGCTCTGCTCTACAAGCAGGTGCTGTCTGCAGTTCGTCAAAGTGTCAAAAACGACAAAGGATGTACGGAAGGAGCAGAAACGAACGCGTTGAGGAAGCTATATACATGAACACAACGCGCTCAAAGACGCATTGCATCCGTGCTGCAGGCCATGGGACGTGCATCGTCGCATCGCTGCATCGTCGGCTAACGAGAAATGGACGAACACGCACCCACTCGGTCTAGGTCCGCCATCCGCGTTCCTGACACTATACATCGCGTAAACCCAAGTGAGACCTTATTACTGAATAATGAATAATGAAACCATGCGCAGATAGGAGGGACAATCACGCGAACGAAGACTTACTGCTGCGTCGACACCGTGTGATAGGTGTGATCCACTCGAAAGGGACCTCGAGGGTCTTCCCCAGATACACGCATATACCTGCTGGTACTTGAATTTGGGGTGGTGTATCGCCTTCTCGACGCTCGTTTGGGACTTAGTCGCGACCGGTGATCTTCGACATGTCGGACGGTGCGCCTCGAGGCCGACATGAGTTTTCATTTCATGCCGACCTCGAGAGTCGAGACAGGTACCTGCACTGCCCTGTGTGCAGCCGGTTAGTTGAGCCAATGCTGCGGCAGGTAGAATAATTCTGGGTGGAAGAGGTCGGGCAAACCGTCTTCATTGGCCGGATGGGTAAGCCTGAAGGGGTGTTGAAGGCGATGTTGGGTAGTCAGCTTCAAGTACAGTTGACAAAGAACGTACCCTGAGGGTCCGGTGTCCTAGCTCATCACTATCGTACTGGAGAACAGGAGTGCATGCGCGTGTGCTCTACCGTTCTCCGAGAGATGCATCCTTAACCATTCGCAGTTCTTTGTCCCGGTTGCCGATATAGAATGCTTCCAGCCTCAAGAAGACGCCACAGATTTCCAGCCTAGAGAGGGGCATCGAGGTACAGACAATAAGCTGTACTTGATGTATAGACTTAGTATAGAGATAAGTTCATGAGCAACATAGACTATAACCTCGTACTTCATTATCGCGCCAGGTGTTGCGTTATTAGGGGAACGAGCTGGACAGAAACTAGGGCCAGTAATGCCATTAATCTTGGACAACTTTGATTCTTGATTCTTCCCGTAAAGCACATATATGAGGAACGGCACTCCCGTCTCAGTACGTAGTGAACAATGTCCGTGTCAATATAGCTGTTCGTGGATGATAAGTTGAACATCGCACAGTCAAGTGACCATAAGTGACCTTCTATTCTCTCCCTCAGGAAGTGTTATACGCTGCTGCCCGCATGTAGTATAGTACCAATAGAATGGAATGGATTGTCGTGGTCGGTGAGAAATGGTGTGGCGATTGTGCCGATGAGAGCATCAACGGAGTCAAGCGCCCACCCGGAAATTTCCAGATGTGGCAACTGTACGACTCATCCTTCGACCACGATCATCTGACATAGGAGTCTTCGTCGACCGCCCGCACACGGCCGACACAACCCAAGAACTTTATAATCTCACGTATTTTTATGCCAAGTAGCCTATCGCACAGTCACAAACACAAATCCAGCCACAAAGACAAGCATAATCGCTCGCGTTATCAAACTGCCCACCATGGAGCCCATCGCCAACTGCACCGTGATCAACCGAGAACATCAAGCTCCAGCCTGTTGCTCGACTTGCCCACTGAGTCCCTCACGCATGTCACTGCTTTCCTCGACCCACCGTCGCTCTTCGCCCTCGCACAAACATGCAAGTCGCTCTATCGTCACGTAGGCGACGATAACACCTGGAGGAGGGCGTTCTTCTACCAATTTCTGGGCGTACATCCTGAGAGTACATTGGATCCTCAGGAGAGTGCCCGGGATGGTACTATGTTGATGCTCCGCCGGGAGGAGGTCAACTGGAAGAGAGAGTTCGTTGCTCGGTGGAATCTCAGGAGGTGCGTTGATCTGCGACCTTCCGCAGTCCAAGCTAACAGCTTAATCACATCGCCCTTTTGCAGGCGATGGGAGCGTACACGGTCATCGTCGACCATCAGCCACGTCCCTGTCCATTCTTCCGTCAGCGACATCTATTTACTCGCCCCGGACACCCGCGCTGCTCCTGTGCTGCTCACGGCGTCCCTCACGTACGGTGTCATCGCTCGCTCACAGCCATTAACGGGCAAAATTTCCAAAGGCTATCTTGATGCCTCTGGCACACTCAATGGGTTCGGGCACGGCAACCCTAACGCAGAGTTCTCTCCTCATCTCGCGCAGTGCGTCATCACCTCGCCGGGAGGCTCAGCCGCCAAGCTTCTGTGGGCGTTTCGGACCGGTGTGGTCGCTGTGACTACCACACCCAAGGCCACCGATTTTAGCAGGCCTTGTCAGGCGCAATACAAGAGGTGCCGAAGCGAAGATGCGCATGCTGGGACGATTGAGCATGCAGTGTGGGTACATGTAGACGGCTTGTCGAGTCGGTTCTTCGCTACTGCTGGAAGTGACGGATGCGTCAAAGTCTGGGATGCGGACAACTTACAGAAGAGTCCATGGTCGTCTCCGCTCGAGAAGAAACAGGGCGCAACTGTAACGGTACGCGACGGCTGTATCCGTGTGGCAGCAGACGGCAATACTGGCATTGTCGCAGCCCTTCGACAAAGCGGAGAGGTGACGGTTTGGAGCAGCCTCAAGCACATCTTCTCCGATGAGTCGAACGATTGCAGCGACTCTGAACGGACGTTCCATCTCCCTGTCTCGCCAGTATTCCTCCAGCCCCTTCATTCGGAGTCGGACCCTCGTGGTGTACTTTCCTTCTCCGTATACATTGAAGGCAATGGGCATGTCTCTGTGATCACAACATACACACAGTCAGCATTCTTCACCAAGACAACGGTAGATCTCAATAGCGAGGATGCACCCAGTACTACCATCCTCGGTCAGGAATCGTTAGGCCAGATCACGTCAATCCAAGTGGCCTTACCAGATAGACACCATCCGTCAGAGAAAGCGTTCGTCGTCGCCGGAGACGTATTCGGATACATATCCATTTTCGACCTGAACGCAACTCCCACTGCGCTCGCAGATTCCACTCCGCCACTTCCATGGCAGAGCGCAGTATCACCATTCCGCCGCTTCGCAGCATTCGACGGATCAGCCGTCACAGCTCTCCTTTGGACACCCGCCGTGCTCATCGTCGGATCTGCCCATGGCGTGCTCAAAGCATTCGACGCGACGACGTTTGACCTCCTCCGTGAGTTCAAGTTGTCGTTCGTGCGCACGATGACGGAGAAGGATGCTGTGACGAGGATCCAGGTTGTGAGGGATTTGGTCGTAGCAGCTGTAGATGATCGGGTGTATGCGTGGAGGGGTGAGCCGATGGGGAATCTGAAACCTGGCCGAGGGAAGATGAGGGCTGTGAAGATGCCCAATGGGCTTGCGAAGTGGCATCGTGAGTCACTTTCTTTAGCTTCGTGCATACTGTGCCAGTTACTCACATGTTACGCACTTACCTGTAGATCAAGCTGAGATGTACAAGGACATCGCCGAGTCCCAGCGAACGTATGAACACGAGTCTGCTCGGACGCGACGTGCGTTCGGCAGAGAAAAGGAGCAGAATACGACGTTGGAGTCACTTGGTCTGAGCGAGGTCGAAGCCGTCGAGTACGTCTTGATGCTCAGCCGCGATGAAGAAGAGAGGAAGCGGAGAGAAGCAGAAGCCAACATCGGGGTTGTGGCGGGGACGTTCGACGAGGACCTGGACGACGTGCACACCCCGGTCGTCACTCCAGCTGCATTCATCGAAGGTTCTTCATCGTCTCAGTCTCGAGGACACGGGAGATACGTGTCGAGAACGCCCCCGTCGTACGTGCACGCCGTACACGCGAGCAGAGTCCAAGTCTCCCCTCGCATCAGGCCAGAACCGATGGAAGCTGGGTCGAGCACCAGTTTCCCGACATCACAAGACTCGATCGCCCGGTCGGTCTCGTCGTCGTCTTCGCTCGTTGGTAGTGGTAGTGCGAGCGGGGTGTCCCTGGAGGACGAGAGTCATTTCCCGACGATGTCGACGGGCGGAGGGTCCTTCTCTGGCAGCCCGCAGAATAGCAGAAGGGGCAGCGGGAGTGCGTGGAGTACGCCGTTGATGATGACGAGGTCTGAGAACGGAGTGGGAGGAGGGTCGGGGTCCGTTGCGTCGTCTACGTCCTACAGTGATATTTCGAGGAGCTTCGGATCTAGCGTGCAAGGACTTGACGGGCGGTTTGCAGGGATGAACGTGAACGGTGGTGATCGTGCTGATGGCGTTGGCCAAGGAGGAGGTAGCGGGGCGTACGAGCCTGGCCAGGATGAGGATGAAGATCTGAGGTTCGCTATTGAGTTGAGTTTGGCAGAGGCGAGGAGTCGGGGAGAGGGCGTGTAGGCGTTGGTACGTGTGGGTGTCTGAACTCTTTTCCCTTGAATCTATTTCTCTTGCTCGTTCCTCTAGATATAGAACGTGGATTGCGAAACACGGTGTGTTCCAATCAAGAGACTCTTTCACGATCATGCCTCGTTTTGAACTTAATGTGCATGGGCTTCTTGAATACCGCATGTAGTTTCTTTGCGTGCTCGGTTCTTCGTAAAAGTAAACTTGGAACGAACAACATGTGGCTGCGCTGAACACAAACTCGTCGTCCAGCCACCTGCCCGGTCGACGTCGTCGACTCGCCCCTGTACATAGGGGCCGTAACTCGCTCCTGACCCCGATCAACCAAAACGGCTACCGATACCACCATCGCTCGGACACTCACCCGTTCACGTCTCTGCCTTCCACAATGTCCCATAACACTATGGACGGAGCCCGTGCTGAAAGGAATGTAACGATGGTGGCGGATAGGCGTACAGAAGAAGATAACCCGGCGTCGCACGACCGTCAAGTGAAAGGTAAGCCCCGCTTCATCACTCTATCAACCAACTCGAATAATATGCACACCTCAATGTCACACACTGCAGTTAAATCGTATCGGGTACCTCCTGGTAATTATCAGAGCAGTGGATACGTACGATGTCCCAATGGCACGGAGGTGTTTCTTCCGCATTCCAAGAACAACCTACAAGAACCTGAGGTGCGTACAGTGAGGGCTCATAGCCACTGTTAGCGAACTGAAGCACGGTTCAGAGT
>JAXQGX010000197.1:0-20612 GCA_037040455.1 Irpex sp. P115-07
CTATTCTTGCCTGTCACAGGCCAGTCGCCATGAACCCAAAACTCGCCGAAGTCATCAGGGAAACCTAACGCCACTGGCTGCTTGACCGTGATTAGTACACCTTCGAGGCTCGACCAAAAGTCGATCCCAAACTGAGTCGGTACGACTGTAGCATTGACTTGATCGACTCGAGAAACATTGTTCGGGACAGATAGCCACCCATCGGGCCCTTCGTCCAGCGCGGAGAGCTGCTGAGTCGGAGGACTACGAGCACCGGGTCCGGTAGGGCCAAGGACCAGGGGAGTAACTTTATTCCTGGTAGATAGTACGACGATGTTGGATGGGCTATCCAATTCCGTTGACAGAAGAAATGCCTGATCTGTTGCGGACGATCCACGAAACTCGGAGACCTTGCCTGAGAGCGAGATTTCGTCGCCTGTTGTTACAGAGTTGAGAACAGCCGGAGACGAAGAGAATACGAAGAGTCCATGAGATACGCGAATATCATTTGAAGGTTCGCCTTGGATGTAAAACCCTGTGGTGGTCTGCGATGGGAGTGAGTCTAGGTTGGAATACAGACAGGATTCTATCCCACCTTGGCTGTGACAATCCCAGTAACATTGTGTACTGTAACACCCTCCAATGGGGAGCGAAAGGCGGGGCCTTGGATATCGGTAATCCGTACAGCGGCGACAAGAGACGACCAGAGCGCTATAGAGTAAAGGGGAAACATCAGGGGCGATGTCAAAAGCACACCACCGACTAGATGTATTTGTAGGACTCACTCTGGTAAGTAGTAGCCGGGAGGGGATGAGATGAAGAAGCAAAGTTACCACACGGACAGCAAGGAATTCTTTGATTCTATTGCCATAGATGACTCCCGATGTAAGGAACGTGTGATGGAGCCACGTGTGACCCAGGGAACCACTTACTCCCAGTAGCAGGCGTGTAGCTTGACTCCACAGAAACGGTAGATCCAAAGTTATGCATTCTAGACGGTGTGGGTAAGGACGTTAGTTGATGTGCTGCGCATCTGTCATACTTATTTATAACGCGTTTACCTATTCGCATTCAATGTCTGCTCTTCGGTGGGTTCTGAAACAGAGCGACGTAGAGCACACTGCCGGTGGGAGAACGGAATAGCTATATCATACTACGCTTGAGCAACAGGTACCGTCTGGCGAGAAGCTCGACTCGTCACAATGGTCCGGGTGTATCGTTATAATATGACTGTAGTGTCAGTAACGTGACATACAGCTCAGGGCTTCCACGAGTCGCGACGGGCCCTTGCATTACAAAGAGAGTAAACACAGACCTAAATCATACAAGTCCGTAGAAATTATCTATGAAGTCCAGATGAATCAGTCCGAGTTCAGAATGTAAAGAAATGTCTATCGGAGAGCACGCAACCCGAGTTCTCATGATAGAATATAGCGTCCAGAAGAAGTCCAATACTGATCATATGACGGCACATGCTTGACTAATGGCTTGTGGCGTTGTACACCACACCGACATTCGTCAAGTGTAGGCGATGACCGATGGCGGGCTTTCATGACAGTCAATTTATCGGTGAACGGTGGTACCTGCGAATATGAACAGCTTACCTCGCTGTTGCCCCATTCCTCGATGACAAGAAGTTGGAGTGGTAGGTCATGCGCAGGTTCTCCAGCGGACCATCCAGCAGGTGCGTTTTTGGAGAAGTCGGGCATCGTAAGCTGAGCGGGCGCGGGGTTCTTTGCGTATGGCACAGCTAAAATTCAGCTTAGCAGGTCGACACAGACATCACAGAACAAAAAGAACACGTACCGGGATAATTCGGGTAATCGTACCTCCCAAAGTAATATCCTGACGAGAATGACGACGTCAGAGGTTGGTTGAGCAAGGTTGACCGGTCACTGCCGGAACCAAGTGTGGATGCGTCCAAGAGAAAGACATGATAGTAGAACGTTGAGACGGAGTAGTCTGCCATGGGGTTATATGTGAAATTAAAGGCTTCACCGGGTCGAATAGCGATCCCGGACCGAGGCTGGGTGATAGTACCATGACTACCGTCTCTCCTGACTGGAGAGGCAGCGGCGACGGCCAGGAAAGCAGCCGTAAGTGCTATGGTGATGAGAGAGAACATGTTGTAGGAAGGGCCAAGTTGTGTTAACTCGCGGAGGGTGGAAGCTATATATAACCTGTGATCCAGGATTCGAAGCACATTCAAGAAGGATTCTTTGGGAATAGCGCCTCAGTCGGCCGCCTCGTCCCGTCCACGCTGTGTTCATCTCGTCCACCCTAGACGGGATCGAAACGTGTCACGGTTGTAGAGCGTGTCCACCACGAACTGAGGAAGTTCTAATAGCCTTTATGGACGGCATTGGCTGGACTGAGTGGAGCAAAAGAAGGTTTCGGTGGTAATTCACTCACATCCACGCTGCAAGTCTAAGTGGCGAGTCCGTATCTAGCCCAGAAGTGATCAACGATATTAACCGCATCTAAAAGAGCATTTACTCACCACGGTGATTCTGGCCGTAGAACGTTGATCATCACAGCCTCTGTTGTACTGCTAATGACGGACTTAGCCACACGAGGGTACGGATGCCACGCATGGATGGGCGCAAAAGCAAGAACACGACGAACTTGATGCTGAGAAGGCTGTGCCTGTCTGCTGATGTGCAAATGCAGATAGAGGAGACCTGTGTCGAAGTTAGTCAACACTATCTCCCACCATATCAACTCCTTAGACAACCATCGTCATCGTTAGCGCAACTTTCTGAGATTCGGGCACCTGGATTAGACAGATATACCAGTTCCTGCAGACGTAAAAAATAAAATACACGGATATCGTATGACGATCGGATCTAGGCAAAGTACATGAGGTCATTCTTCTTCTTACTTTGCACTATGGATAACACGTAAGTATCACGTCGATAAATGAAAAGGAAGTGAACCTACCCTCTGCAATACCACTGAGGAAGTGTTCATGATTGAGCTTCGTAGCCCCCTCTCTGAGCGCAATCATGCCGGCCTCAACACAGACCGCCTTCAATTGCGCTCCATTGAACTCGTCCGTGCTTCGCGCAAGCTCCTCAAAGTTGACGTCCGCTGAGACGGCCATCTTCCGTGAGTGGATTTCGAGGATACGGGCACGAGCCGTCTCGTTCGGGAGAGGGAACTCAATCTTTCGGTCCAAACGTCCCGAACGGAGGAGGGCTGGGTCAAGGATATCGATACGGTTCGTCGCGGCGATGACCTAGAGAGCGCGCGTGAGAAATCAAGGCTTTTAGCCCTAGACCAACTACACACCTTAATTCGTTCATCGCTGCCGAAGCCATCAAGCTGGTTGAGGAGCTCCAACATGGTTCGCTGCACTTCACGGTCACCGCTCTTCTCGGAGTCGAAACGCTTGGTACCAATAGCGTCCAATTCGTCGATGAAGATGATGGCGGGAGCCTTCTCCTTGGCGAGCGCGAAAGCGTCACGAACGAGCTTGGCTCCGTCACCAATGTACATCTGAACCAGTGATGGACCGGCGAGCTTCAGGTAGCATGCTTGGGTTTGGGCGGCACACGCCCTGGCCATCAGAGTCTTACCCGTTCCTATACACTCTCTGTTTGAGCTGGGGAGTTGACAGGGGAACCGTGTCACGTACCTGGCGGGCCGTACATTAGGCATCCCTTCGGTGGCTTGATACCAATCGTCTTGAATTTGTCTGCCTGCTTGATAGGTAACACAATAGCCTCAAGCAACTCCTCAATCTGCTTCTCCAGTCCTCCAATATCGGTATACGTCTCGGTTGGTCTCTCATCCACCTCCATAGCCTTTACTCGCGAGTCGTATTCGGAGGGTAGCGTGTCCAAAACAAGGTACGAGTCTTTGTTGACACCAATGAGATCCTGTGGCTTCAGCTCGTCCGCAGGGACAAGACCGATCATGGGGAGAAAAACGGTCTGTCGTGTTGAAGTCTTGATAACCGCACATTTCCCTTTGCGCGACGCGTCCTGGTCTCTGTTCGCGCCATCGTCCTCGGCTTCGGGGTCCAAGTCCAAAATCTACGATACACTTGAGCGGGGTGTACCACAATCGGAAGCTGAAGTCTGACCTCGACAACATTAGACACGAGATACGGCAGAACCTTGTTCTGCTTTATCTTCTCTCCGTTCTCACGAATCTTCTCCTTCATGACGTTCTGCTCGTGCTGTAGACGGAGCGTCTCCGATCGAATGACCTATAGCACTATCAATTCCCGGGTCACGTTAGGCTCAGAAGATGACGCACTCTCAGGTCATTGTCAATAAGACGCGTTCTCGTCGAGATGTCCTCCGTCGGTAGTGCGAGGATGTCCTCAGGTATGTCCTCCCACTTCTCCTCGGGAGGTTGGTCCGAGCTAGTATCCATAGCGGCATCCTCTGTAGGTTGAGGTGTTGAAGACGAGGCCTCTGGCTCCGGCTTCTTCTCGTTATTGTTATCTGAGGGCGGGTTTGGTGGTTGTGCAGAAGACATGGCGAAGGAGGAAGATGGTGGTGAACGACGAAGGCGATCTCACTCAGCTTGCACGCGCACCCTCGACAAGGACGCGTAAGTGATTTAGACGCTGGATTACCCATATCGGGAAGGCGTGGTAATACCGTGACAATTCGACGCCTGTGGCCAGTCTGTTCACGGTTCGGCTTGACGTTGCAGGCTCATATGGCACTTCATATCTTTCATTTAGATTCACGCGATGAAATATTCATGGCTCAAATGTATTCCATATATATATCGAGCTAAACCGCACACCACGACGTACATCATATGCATAAGCCACTGTCTGTAGGCGTGTTACTCCTGTGCGACCTCCCACTCCCCTTCCTTTACTGGGATCGCACATGCCAATCCCGCCCAAATAGCATCGATCAACCCTGCACCATTCGCCAACCCGAACACCAGAGTCGAAGCATAGAAGAAATTGGCATTGCCGGTGCCCGTTGCTAACCAGAGATGGTTGAACAAAGGAAGAAGCAGTGAGGAGTGGAGGTGGATGAGCGTGGTCACGGTTGGATGTCGCAGGTCTGTAAGAAGGCATGTGTGTGAGTTGTTGATGCAACGAAGAGGAGAAGAGGAGACTTACAAGAGTAGGTCTCTGGGAACAGTGACCACAAACTCAGAAATAGACCTGGATCTGAAAGCGTAGGGTATGGCTTGAATGTTGCTGATACTCCAGCTAAGACGAATGTCGCATAGAGGAGGTCGTGTCTAAATATAACGGTCAGTATTCCGGCATTATAGCTTGTGTGGTAACTTACTGGAACTTGATGGTGATAGGTAATACATAAATAAGTACATGAAGCTTCAAACGAATAGAACGATGCATCAGCCCAAGAGTATGATATTGCAAAGCATCTACACAACGTACGGAGAACACCATTAGGAAGAATGGTCGGAAGTGGTCGAACATCTCTGTGAAGAAATACCACCACAACCCAGGGTTCGGTGTAAGGTCCGGTAGTAAGAAGCTTCATGAAGCAGCGTTATTTTTTAATAATGACGAGAACCGAGCAGACGAACGAGTACGCACAATGAACCCCAGGTCTTCTCCATCCAAGCCCAACTCCCTCCACATACCAGCGTAGATGCTGCCGTAAGAATAGCCGTATAAGCAGCATATTCGCCTGCGAGAGGAAGCACCGCCTTTCTAAGTCCTTTGAGATCCAGCGCAATGGGATGAGGGGATACGAGGTTGGAGACGGGGGACGTTATTAGTAGTAGGAGAACCGGAAGCACGTAGATTATGGAGGAGAAGGATAGGTGCGTCAAGATTGCAAGCAGCAGGATGCTTGCTGAGCTGCGACCTTCACGCAAGATATCAGCCCAATGCTAGGAGACAAAGTGACGGACTCACGTTCACAGGCGAGCGCGACGGCTGCTAGCAGAGCGGCGTTCTCTAGACTGGAAGTGGAAAGGGCAAGGGAAGGGAGAAGGAGGTATGGATTGAGCAGATAGCTGTGGTCCTTGTTATTAGCGTTTCGTAAACAAAAGGACGAAGCATAGAACGCACAGAGCAGCTATAAGCACGTCTCTTGAACTCTTTGGTACGCGTTGCCGCGCCCGCCATATCCTCACAAGACTCCACGCAGCTACTGCATCGCTCGCCGTCCAAAGCAGTTTTGATATCACGTCTTTCAGAGGGAGTAGCGTCGTGAAAGCGGACAGTAATAACGGTGACTGAAGCGTGGCAGCATTGTAAGCTTGGCTACATGAGAATAGAAACATACACGTACATGTCGAAACAATCCTCCAGAGTAAGGATCTATCCCATGACTGAACAGATATACTCCTTCTTTTACTATCATTGTGTCAGCTTACATTACACCAGACTACGCGACTGGGCTGAACATACGTCTCTCATACGACGTTAGCGGCGAGGACAGCTGCTGACTGTGCTTCAATGCATCTGGGAGTGGGGCGAATGCTAGGACAACTCTTGCTGCAACGAGAGCAGGAAATGTGTAGTCAAAGTCCATGTAGGAACTCTGCCAGTCTTAGCAGACAGAGGGAGGTGATAGAGGTCGAGCAGCAAGTACAGATGCTGGCGCTACACCGTCTGGCAACCTACGGCCATCATATTCACAACTCTGCCATGTTCCCACATCTACCTCTATTTCCTCAACTCTGCGTGTACGATGACGGACTTTCAAGACTGTAGAGCCGTTGTATTCGACCTCATGGGAACGTGTACCGACTGGCACTCTGCTCTGCTTCCCTCAATAACGGCTCTCCCGCCTCTCGTTCCTCCTCTGGACCTCACACCGTCCGACTTGCTTCTACAATGGCGACTAGGCTTCTTTGAAGAAATTCACTCTCGATTTGAACGAGGGGAGCCTGCGGAAGATATCGACGTGACGCATCGTCGTGTTTTGGATCGAATCGTTGGTGAACGTGAGGGATGGAGCGATGAGCAGCGAGATACGTTGGTCAAGGGGTGGCATAAGCAAGTTGGTGAGTACTCAAAATCCCATCAAGAACGTAATGTATGGTTAATATTGTCTTTAGCATGGCCCGACTCTATCCCGGGTATAGAACGGCTACGCAAGAAGTTTGACGTGTAGATGGTCTCCGTTCGCCCATGCTATAGCATACACTAAGACAGAACCTCCAGCATCGTTTTGGCCAACGGCACTACAAGACTACAGCTGGATATCATCCGCTCATCTGGGCTTCCCTTCCACTCTCTGTTCTCTTCTCAGTTGTTGGAATTGACGAAGGCAGGCTCGTTCTCCGGGATTATCTCAGCGTCGCTCATTGCCCGTACAGCCTGATCCTCGAATTTATCATCGTGCGATTTTATTGTTGGACTTGGAACCAAGCCAGTGTATTATGGTTGCTGCACATGCGTACGATGTACGCGCCGCCAAAGCAGTGTAAGTGTGATCAGCTACGCAGCGATTGTGAAGGTGGTTTTATAACACCCTTTCTAGCGGAATGAAGACAATATATGTTCATCGCTGGACGGAAGACCCGGACTTGGACATGTCGCTTATACGCAACGAGTTCGACGCGTTCGTCGATGGCAGAAACACGACCAGCATGTCCGGGGGGTTGGTAGACGTTGCAGATCTTCTAGGTGCATAATATTCTAGGACTGCCTATCAATCACTACAGCCCATGCGTCACGGGGCCGATAGAGGATCAAGCACGCTGCGATAGTGACGTGTGAGCTAAGTGCGAGAGTATCTTGAGAGAGAAAGGGAAGGTATGCGACAGCGAGATACAATAAGAGAAGTACAAACGAGAAAAGAAAGCGAAACAGACGCAATCAATCAATCCGCCACCGTTCAACGGCCTGCTTCACAAGACTCCTCATATCCTCCTTCGCCTTCTTCTTCGCACTATTCGTGATCCCCTCCAACGCGTCAATCTCGCCAGGCGACGTCCGAAACGGATCGAACTCGAGAAGATGGCCATCAGCCGTCGGGACTGACACCAACGCCGCAACAGGTTTGTCTCCTGCTTCTTCCTTTACACCACGTGGCGCAATGAAGCCAGTGGACTTGGAGCTTGTGTATGCGAGAGAGGGATTTGAGAGCGCCCGTGTATGTGGGGGTCCTGGGTGTAATGTCGACGATTTTGAGCGTACGATGATGCTGTTTGTGCGTTTGTGAGCCTGTAGACCTCCCTTCCCCCGCGTGCTCTCCGGCTCGTCATTGTCCATGTCTTCACGGTGTTTGTCGAGCCATGCTGACAAGTCCAAGTTAAGTGGGTTGGCGAGCGGCGATCCGTTCACGCTGAGCATGTTCTCATCTTTCCTGGGCCATCGAGGGTATGTGGACGATGAGGAGCCTGCGATGGTCGGATTGAAATGTGATGTGGATGGGGCGTTGGGGCGTGGCTTCGAGGGTGATGTTGGGAAGGGGATTTTGGATTTTGTGGGTGAGGCGGGTCTTGAGGAGGGGAAGGCGGGAGGAAGGGGGCGGGTTCCTGCGATCTTGTGAGGACTTGGAGTCGCGGCGGTGGGTATTCTGTGTCCAGTTCGTAGCTATAATATATACAGTCATGGTGGTTAGCGAAACGAAGCTACGGCACGCAAGTATGACGTACATGCGCTGGCGTCTTTAGACTGGGAAGTCGACCACGGATAGGATTGCCAACTGTACTAGACGGCTTCTTGGGTGTAGCAGCAGTCATCCGAGCTATACATAATGTTAGTGTGTACGATCATGTCGCATTGACAACATACCGGTCTTCAAAGGCTTGGTACTCTCCTCAGCTGCCTTCTGTTCAGTTTCCTGCTCCTGCGACTCTATCCACTTCCTCTTCCTAGTAGTCTTATCAATCGGTTCTATCTGACCATAGCTCTGAGCTTGTAGTCCTTGAAGAGCCTTCGTTATATCTCCGTTATACTTTGCAAAGTCCCGCATAGTCATGTTACGCAGCGACTTCGGAATATGTGAGATCAAGCCTTCCTGGCGCAGTCGGAAATTCGTGAGGTGGTCCAGCAGCCATGTCTCGAACCGTTGTATACGGTGGTCAGCTGTTGTATGATGGTGAGTTGGAGGATAAAAATGGCCATCAAAACATACATACTTTCGAGATCGAGATTGTTCAGCAGCTGGAGCTTCTGTTCGGCGGTGTATTTGCCCATGATTGGGCGGTTAAGACCTATATTCCGTATTTATCAGGAGGTATAAAGGGTCATATTGAAAGTCATACAGTTAGTTCGTGAAGAGAGATTGTTGGGCGAACGTGAAGACAAAGCAAAAACAGCCACAACAAGACCCCACACCAAGTCCACGCCAATTCAACGCGCTCATCACGTGGCCGACGCGTTCGGCACGTTTGAGCGCTGTTGGCCACTCAACTATGATTGGTGTTCACTCAAGCCTTGTATGCCACTACTTATGTGTGATGCATTCAAATTTCCTTTGTGTGTCAAGGAATACTACTAAAGTCACAAAGCGGTAAACCTCAGTCCTCCATGATCAGAACCTTCGCGACCCTGGACACCACCTCATGTCTGTCTCTGACCTTGACGGTCATGCGGTTTATGGCCAACCTGGATACCATTCAGCGCTGATAGGAGAATAGTAGGTAATTCACGAATACGTACCTCTGAGCTTGTAGCTTTAGGTCTATAAGCTTCGCAAGCGGAAGTGCACCTATAGCCGAGCCTTCGCCCAACGAAAGGGAGAAGCTGCCCGTGGTTACATAGCCAATGATGCTCTCATGAGGTGGTATAGAAACCGGTGGCTAGAGTTTATCAGCATTGGCATGGATAAGCAGAAACTTAGTTGATCAAGACTGAACAAGCGTACCTCTGATTCTGCATCAATATCCACAGGCTCCTCTTCATGCTGGGACTTGGCTTGATCTTGCGCGAGAATTTCTTCGTCCGTCATTCCATAAATGATAGCCATATCCGACGGGCACCCCCTTCCCAGTAAACGCAAAGCTACACGGACCAGCGCACCACCGTACACGTCTTCTGGTGACACAGCCGGAGAGGTATACGCGTCTGAAGTCTGGCCAAGCAGTGGAGGAAGGCTCCGTTTAGCTCTCCCCTCGTCGATGAGACGAAGAAGAGCCTCAGCCCGAACGCTGTCGACATCCTCTAGATTTGCAACGGAATTGATGAGATTCGCTACAGCAGGGCCACGAAGAAGCCAAGGAGAACGAGAGGACGTTTCAACTTCGGCTTGCGATTCGACTTCCATCTCGTCCTCCGATCGATCGGCAGCCAATAGCTCGTCCTCGTCATCCTCGTCGCCGTGTTCCATCTTCTTTGGTTCTCTGAACACCTGAGGCTCCTTCAATCCCAGCACGACGTCCCAATCCGGCTTCCACGGACTACGAACACCGAGCTTCTCCCAAGATGGCCTCTTCGCCCTGGGCTTCTTCTCCCAACGGTCCTCTTCCTCATCGGCTCGTTCATCGGCAAAGGTATCGTATGTAGGCGTCGACGGGTAGTCTCTAGGAAAGAATGGTAGCGAAGACTCGAATGCTTGTGTTTGCCGCTCCCTTTGACCGCCCACACGAGTGCCTGTATGGATTAGAGAGGGAAAGAAGGCCATGGACCAACCCGCCGGTATAACGAGTGTCCAGCCATGCAATGAAGGGGAGTTAGAGAGGGGGTGACCGGGGATTTGGGAAGAGGCATTCTCAACGGAGCGTTGAATTAGAAGAACTGGGATACGGTCATCGTCCCTTTGCGACTGGAGGTTGGTACCGGGAACAAGGTTCTAACATGTTCGCCGTCAGCACAGCAGTACGACAAAGTTGCTATTGCTAACGGTACCTTCGAACGACGCTCATCAATGTCCTTCTTCTTATACTTTGGCTTCAGGAGCGGCCGCCGAATGTCTTCTTCCCAGAGTTCGCTAGCAGCTAAGGAAGAGGTGGGGTAGAAGCTTGTTCCTACTGCAGACGAGACCTGGCCAACGGAAACTGTCGCATTCTTCGGCGGGTAGCTATCATTGCACGATTAGTAGCATATCGTGCGAACTAAAGGAGTCTAAGTACCTCAGTCGAGGATCATGCACTTTAAACCCGATTATGGTATTTCTTGGGATCGAAGCAGAGGATTGCAGGTCCGAAAGGGCCGTCCAGCACTAAAACATTTGGTTTTAACATTACCACACGTAAGACAGCGAGTCCTATCACCTTCTTGAAGTCATCCCTTCCATCCTCAAAAACGGGTTTCAATGCGCCTCGGATAACTTGGCTAGCTTTCGGACCCATAATCTCAAACACGTTCAGGTGCTGCCTCAAGTCTGCGATTTCGACATTGACGATATTCTTTGACGGCGAAGCGGCCTTCTTGAGGGTTTCCAGAGTCAAAGAGATACAAAGACGTAACTCAGCGAAGACTTCGTCGAATACCGAAGGATGAACCCAGATCCAGAGAGTGCGCAAGTCCCCTGGTGGTTGGACATCGGCCGATTCTTTCTGCTTTCCCTTCCCTGAGGCACCCTTTTGCTTCTTTTTCTTCGGGCTTTGCTCTATTAACTCTGTTAATATCGCATCATCCTGTGCGCCATGTTGAACATTTGCAGCATTTGGTACGTTCGTAGCAGGTCTCCAGATAATTTTTGCGGGGGAAATGAGGCCTAGAGGGTATGTATCGTGCTTATACAGATGAGTGTCGCACGCTCGTGCCCCTGTGGTGAATCTACGAAGAATAGAAGTCAGCTATAAGTAAAGAATACTAGACGGCGTGCTGCACCTTTTGGCAGCAGGACTGGGCGCGTGGCAGTCGGAGCACCTATCAAGAATAGATCGAAGCACATTCTCCGGTCCTTTCAGTTCAATGGTTCCCGTGTAGGATGCGTCATGTATGATCGAGCCATGCACAGATGCACGATGAGAAGGGCGGAAAGACTTTTCAGTAGGAGTGACGGCCTAAATAGGGCGATCAGAATTTGTCTCAGCAGCAGTCCGTAGTAAACTAGTGTACCAGTCTATATCCCCACATGTTTTCCATGTGCATTCTTTTAGCGTGCCATAAGTGAGTTTCTAGCCAGACCTTATCGCCTGTGACAAGTAGTCAATACTTAGTATCATTATGTGCAATAAATCACCGACGTTGGCGCTTTAGGAGCTCCTGCGCTCTTGGAATTCGTTTCGTCTTTCCCCGTTGAGGAATATGCTTCTTTGGCTTTACTTTCGGCGTATCCATCTGCGATCCATGTTTGACAATGATCAGTAGAGCAATGTCATAAATTCGTACCTCCGCTCTGGCCTTGTCTCTGAGCCTCAGGGGCACCCTGCGGACATCATGACTAGCCGCACGCCGGCGCAGATGGCGAGGCAGTTGTTGCCACGCACGGTGCGTAGTATCAGCCCTGTCTCATCGTTAGCTAGAGGTCATAGTCATTATAGCATATCGCCAAACCTAGCATTCTCCATAGCGGTGTGCATCGCATTAATCTCAAACGCTCTTGCCTGAAACACGTCATTAAATCCCTTTCGGTTCATTAACTAGACCTACGTACCTCAGCAAACCTTTCAACATCTAGAGTGTCAGGAAGAGGTCTTGAAGCTAGAACAACATGTCAGATGCGTAATTGCTCAAGCTAAATGATCGCATACTGTCGAACTGCACCGTCCTAGACGGACCTGCGACTGCGCTTGCGCCACCGGAGGCGGAGGGCTGAACAGCAATCGTCCGTGCTAGAGCAGTTTTCTGCTTCTTCTTCTCACGTCCAGTCATGTCATTTGGACTTTCTTTACGCTTTCCAAACATATTGCAAGTCTTTTCTGTAGATGATGTTGAGGTCCAGAGTCGTGAGAGTGTGGTGAAATAGAGTTTAGAATAAGTTCAGTTATTGCCTATTCCGGACAGCGCGTCCGTGGCCTAGCCGGCGCTAGACGCGGCATAAGTCGTTCTCAACACGCACTCTCACTGGCACTTTGAATTCCTCTATAATGTTGGCTGTAGCAAGGTCCTCTACTTCTGTTGTCGGTAGACGATTACTCTCGAGCAGCCGTGTTTTGCGAGAGGAGGCAACACCGAACCTTGGAAGTATCCCTCCACCCAAGAAACCAGCGGGCGCGTTCCGGGGAGGGTAAGACCGCTTTCCTCCGTTGGAGATGCTTGCAGTGTGTTAAACGTTATTGGCTTACTGGTATCATCGAATAGTATTACTGGCTTCCTGTTCGGGTTCTCGTTGGCATCTTCATATGCAGCCTACCACCTGTTGGACGAGTACCAGAAGGCATCCGCCTCGTTGCAGGCCAGTGTGGAGGAGTTGCAGCAGAGTACCCAGAAGGTGTGTTACGACTCAATATTACTGGCCTCATAAGTTGACATGTCAATGTAGGTTTCAGCTCATATACGCAGGATAGAAGCCGTAGAGAAGGACTTGAAAGCTCTTCGGGATACTTCGGCCAGTAAAGAAGAGATTTCACGTATTCGTGCAGAGGTCAAGAAGCTGTATGATGGTCTGCATGTCGGTGAGTAGACTTGAACGCTGTCACTATCGGGGTTATTGACCGGGCCCATCTGCCTCAGAATTCTTGGACTTGCGATCTCATGTTTGGGGAATCCGTAAGTCATTATGACCGTCCCACTTCCACAAAAGTTACTCATGTGATTGCAGAGCAGGACGTTCACTCGCTCTCGAAGAAGGAAGCGACATCTGTTCGAATCGAGTAGAGCGATATACCCTAGAGTTCATGGTCCCAGTATGCCCTCGAAATCGGATATTACTTGTATTGAAATTGCTGATATTTATCATCCATCCCCGAGTTCCTCTGAATTCACTCGTGTCTGAATGCAACATGCGTTCATCATTACTCGAAACTCCGTCATCTTTCAGCCACCGAGCAGACACCAGCTGCTCCTTTCTCGGATTCATATCCATCTCCTTGAAAGCATTGTCCATGTCAGACATCTGATGTTCGGGGGTTCATCGTTCCGATCGGCGTTCCTACCAGGGACACACCCCAAACAAGGTGAAGTTATACCATCTAGACGTGTCGACATCTTCTGTACACTTGACTGACTTTGGTTCTCATATGCCATGACTTTGCAGACGCTAATTAGGTTGCATTAAGCCAGCGTTCAGCTTCATTTGACCATGTAGTTGACCTCTTTGACGTGCGTAATTCGTTTCATGCAGCCGCTCACACCAGTTAAGAACAAGTGTGCAGTTTAGTGATTCAATGCTAAGTCTTCAGCCTAGGTGAGCCAGCTTGAGATTACTGTTTGCATGCGGACGCGTTGATCACGTACAAGTGCAGTGTAATCAGTTTTTGACGAACAGTTTTTGGAATTGGTGATAGGCCTCAGCGTGTGTTACAAAGAGTCCTGGCAGTGGTAACAACTGGCCCAACGGCTCAGTTCATAAAGGCAAGAAGCTTTGCAACTGGTAACTACAAGTGTGTTCAGATGGGTGACAGAACGCGTCTCGTCGTGTTGAGCAGGTTGCTCCTCCTCGAGGCTTGGAAGGAGAGTATCATCAAGCGTCTGACCACTTTGACAGTTAGTTGTTGCCAACTTGCCCCGACATGTGCTCAGCGCGTTAAGAAGTGCATTGCGAAGACACGGGTCTGGGATTCTGCTGAAACGCTTTATCTCACCACAGTCTGCCGCGACCAACAGCAAAACAATACATCACAAACCTTCAAGTCTGACCTGTGTTCCGGAGGGCCTTCGGATGAGGTACATAAAGGCTCAGTGAGGTCTCGTAGTTCTGCATACTCTGGCAGTATCATCCCCACGCTCCTTACTCTTCACGAACGATCTTACGTTTTCATTCTACAGCATACTTTCCATCGTCCATATTACTCTACCTCTTTCCCAATTTATCATGCGTTCTTTTACTATCACCACCTCCATCATCTTCCTCGCCGTCACCTCCACTTTCGCGGCACCGTTGAACTCTACTCTGCATTTCTTCGACAAACGGGATAGCGTCTGCGGTACGGACTTCCGAGCACTCGTTGACAAGGCGTCCTGCATTCCTACAGGAGTGCAGTTTGCGCTGACTCCACCGTCGGCTGTCAATGAAGTCAAGTTGACTGTAAGTACACTCATGCTTGTATTGCGAGTTTTTGGAGCTCACCTGCTGAGGTTCATTTAGGGCGATGAACTCACCAAGGGACCCAAAGACGCGCAGTGCGGTTAGTGCTCACATATTCGCCAGGGTTATCTTCGATATGCTGACGGTTCCGGTCTTGTTACAGATCACCTGGTTGAACTCCAGCTTCTCGACTTCGTGGCTAAACAGTCTGGTCTATGCGATATCATCGCAGCGCTCACCAAAGCGGATCCTACCCAGAAAAAGGCGGACCTATTGGCAAAGGCTTCGAAGGATATCAGTGCTCTGAAAAACCTGAACTTCTTGAACCAAGATGTGAACAACAGGGTAAGTACAATCTCACGGCTATCCATATTCCTCGATTAATCTGGTTTTTTATCGTAGAAAAAGACGGTCATTCAGAGATCTTTAAAGGGCTCGAAACAAGGGGATGCTGACTTGGATAAGGCTGTTGGAAACTTCTTGAAGCTGGTTGGCTCAGACGGTACCGCAGTTGCTCAGACACTTGATGCCGACTTGCTCGCAATCAAAGCTACTGCTGAAGCATCCCTAGCCAAGTTGAACCAAGATGCACAGAAGAAGGCGACCCCGGCGCCGCCGACTAAGCCGACGAAGGGGGGAGTCACCAAGCCTCCGCCGAAGGGGGGAGTGTCTAAGCCGACGAAGGGAAAGCCAACCAAGCCGACGAAGGGGAAGGTGACCAAGCCAAGAGCTCCCACCAGGCCCTCTCGCGACCCAGCTGCTGCTGCCAGGACTGACCTTGATAATAAAATCGTACGTCGTTGCTATTTCCCATTCAGACGTCGCGACTAATGCCGACCCTCATCATCATGATGCCTTACAGAAGGCCTTCAAAAGCCAGATTACGGTGACTGAGGAATGGAAGAAAGTCCTCGCTGCCGCTCCTCATACTTGATCGGTGTGCTAGATTATCGCAGTAGCCTGATAGTGGACAATTTGAATGGAATGTTGTGCTCGTTTGTATCGTCAGCTTCAGTGAGAGATATATACCGGTACTGGTGTAGGGTAAGCGCATGAGTATCACTTCAGCGAAACCTGGATATATTCACAGCATCATGTTAGCATGTCGGTCGATAGAGGTATCTTTTGGAAGATACTGCGCTGTGTGCGTTTGTGAATGCTCCAGCCTCATTCGTAAACTCATGCCTTCAATCCTTGTCAATCGATTACGCGTACAGCATAAAAATATGTGCAACACTACATACCTAGGTTACCAACCTTTGAATAACGTTCCATTAGTCACGCTAACTGATTGAGTTGATTTTGATTCATTACTGAAAAGATCCTTTGAGAACTAACTGCGCATATATGTCCCTCGCAATGTTTGAACGCATAATTTCGAGCTCATACAAGACCTCGCTCGAACAGCCCTACAAAATCACTGTGCGTCTTTCACTTATCACTGTTCCACTTGTTTTGCTCGAAATATGATCTATGCATAGTGTTAGACGCAAAAACTCACACAAAGGTGCATTACACTCACGGAGGGAGATCCAGCTGCGGAACTGGCATGTTGCCCCAGCCCATATGGTTCTGCCCACTAACGCTAGAGGCGACTCGAACCGGAAAGTCAAGCTTAACAGCATTGCCTACTCCGGGAAAATCGACCTTTAGGCGTAGAGAATACTATAGATGCCACTCCACGGTAAGCTAGCAATAGAAATACAACTTGGACAGAGTCACCCACATCGATGTTCATAGCCGGCGATGCGTTAAATGTCGGAGGGCATGTCAACCGAAACCAGGACGTGATCGTAGCCTCTTGCCTCCACTGGCCCTTGTCCTTCTCGCTCGGTATCCACTGTTTTTCGAATGGTCGTATTTGGATATGACTATACTGGTCCAAGGGCAAGTCTTCGCCAAGGCCACCCAATACCTGGACGTGTTCCCCTTCCATCGTGTCGGAATAGGCGCTTGCCTCAACCCGCATGTTCCTCTTGAGTACAAGTTCCACTTCACCGGACTTAGTAGGAGGAACGGGGAATATGGGTTCGTCATCCGGCGTATCATCTAAATGCATATGCTTCGATAAGGTGACGATGTTGACCGCGATGGGTATCGACGCGTGCATTGGCAAGACTTCGATGTCTGGAAGCGCTAGCTGGAGGAACATGGGTACGTCAAGGTACTTTCTATAAGTATCGAGGAAATTTCGACGTACTGAAACTTTGGCATGTGCATGTTCTCCCATGCCCATGAATCCTCTATTAAGCTTGTCCTCTTTATCAACCGATTTCCACCGACCGCGCCACCCCTGCTCTAGAACATCCTTCAACTGAGCACCGATGGAGGAAGATGGCAGAACAGGGAAAGGGACCAGATGCTTCTTGTTGAAATGCAGTCCCGACCGCTTTCCGACCGCTTCAAGATAGTACCCTACGGAGCCCTTCGTGCTATAGTCCCCAATGTCGCAAGATGGCGGGAGGTCCTCTGGGAGTTGGATGCGGAAAGGAAGACGGAAGACAGGAGTATTGGGAGGGGGGCCTCCTCCAGTCCTGGGCTTCCATAACACAATATCTTGCTTGATGAGATTGGTGTAGCCATATTCTGTCTCTCGGTGCGATCGGGTGTATCCACCGACGTTGTGGATGCGCGTATGCTCTAATTGTCTGGATGAAGGATCATGTCAATAGGGCATGAGACGGAATTCACTGGACATACGTATTGATCTCTCCACGAAGTTTCAAAATCACCTCTTCTATGTTTTTGTCGACTGCAGTAGGCCAATGCAGATCCACAGCGCCTTCAATGACTTGACCTGCCACTTTGGTGCTGGGGTCAAAGATCAGGCGAACTGGTTCTTCTGCGGACATATTTCAGAGTAGAGCAGGCTGGACGTTCGTAACCGTGTATGAGAGATGTGCTGTATGCTGTATCCGCTGGTGATGACCTGTCAATATATATGGCGGGTACACAATAGATCACGGTCATATGCATCACGATCCGTTTCATCTTGGAATTGTATCAATAAATTCACCGCCTTGTATCAGCTTGTATCGCTCCGACGCCTAACGGGTGGAAACAGCATCCATGTATTACTCCCGGAGCAGGTAGAAAATTCCTATTTATAGTTATCGGTGGGGAAGGGCTCAGCGCTGTTTGTCACAGATGTCCTTGAATCACGTACAGGAACGATGAGAGAAGACGTCGGCGAAGCGACCATGGCCACGACGAGCATTAAGAACCAGGCAGGTGTGTAGATCAAATCAGCGCCCTCTCACTTTGGCGGTGTTCACATCTTGCGTGATGTACGCCCGAGGATATTTGGCCTTGGATATCAATACAACAAGGAGACTGCACAGGAAGACTCGAATGACAGCGGTAACGACGGTAAGACTCACGTAATAAAGCAAAAGGAAGTGTAGGGCGGACTCAGCCACAGCCTGCAGTCGGGTTTGCCATGTTTTGAGGCTTTTTGCATGTGTCATAGCAGTGAGAGAGAAATGGTAGCGCAAAATAATATGCCTGCCGTCGTAGTAGAGGGGACCCGACCCATAGCACCGTACCGCAGACCATCCCAAAACTTGTAAGAGAAGCGAGACGCTTACTCCTCATCCTCCTCCTCTTCCTCTTCTTCCTCCTCCTCAGCCTCCTCCCGCTGTGCCTCCACTACGGCGGTGGCGATGCGGTCGAGATCACGCTGACCATCCTGGCTGATGCGACGACCACCGTTGTCGGTTTGCTCGAGCACACCGATCTTCTCCAGTGACTGGCAGACCTTGCGCTGGACAGAGGCAGAAGAGTCGGCGTGGTGTGAGGGTCGGTTACCCCGGCGCTTGGCACCACCGTGGAGTTTTGTGAGAGCACCGATACCGACGTCCTTGCGGAGGTAGATGTGTCTTGCGATGGCAGCTGTGGTATACAGGTTCAGTCTAACGAACTTTATTGGCGCATGTGGTTCCAGAATCCTCGGACTGACCTGCGCGGACGTAGTACCAATCAGGGTCGTAGGGGGCAAGCTCCTTGTACGAGCCGGTCTTGACGATGTCGACCCATGTAGGGACCTCAAGCTTGCCCGAACGCTTGAGGTGGGAGGCGTATGCGGTGATGAAAGCCTCGGCGCTGCAAGGGCGAAAACATAACTTGTGAGCACACCGAATACGGCGATCTCAACGTTGTACGCACCTGATGTCACGTACTCCCGGCATTTTGTTGAAAGAGGGAAATTACCTTGGTTGCGGCGGCGTTGGGGGCGGCGAGCGCGACGGTGTTGACGGCGGTATGGACTTGAAAATAAAGTTCAGACTCAGTCGCCCGTTTCGGCTGTTCTGTGCAGTTGCAGCTGCTTATGTAAGCATTAGCCATCCATCAATTTCCCGCACACTACCACGGGCGCTTTCCATGTTTCTTGCAATTGTTCTGCGTTTCTGTCCGCTGTCTTCCTTTGCTCACGTCTTATGTCTCTCTCGGAAAATGCGCAGACTCTTGTCGATATACTTGGTGACCTCTTCACAATTATTTTCTTATTCTCTAACTGTGATATCTGCCATTGACTGGCATCTCCTGCCACCTGGTTGCCAGCGCCTATTAGCAATGCTACTGTTTCCCACGCGACCTCCCGCCTTGAATCCGAGACTTGAGTGTAATTGGCCGCCATCTGCGACCGTACATGCAACCCGCCATGTCTCCCGCCGCTACTCTCGACGACGGGCTCGCTGTCGACCACTTCAAATCTTTCAAGAAACAAGACTATGATACCCATGTTCGCGGCCTTATTGCTGCCACGATAACGGATCTCCCTGTCGAACTGCTCATTCAGATCTTCCTGCATTGCTCGCATCTCGTCGACGGCCGCGACCTTCCCCAGCTCGCTGTTTCAGAGGTATGCAGGTTTTGGAGGGCCGTTATTCTCGACACGCCTCGAGCTTGGCAATACATATATCTTGACGACAAACACAGGCCGCTGCGCGCCTCCCACAGATTGGCTCGAGTCTGGCTCGAACGGTCCCAGAACTTCCCGGTCGACATACGCATCAATCTTAACGACTCAGACAATCTGCTCGCGCTCATCTCACCGCTGATCGCTCATGTGCGCCGGTGGCGTCGGTTCACTATCGAGGGAAAGATACAGGAGGATGTCGACTTCCGCTCCCTGTATGAAGGATCTCTGCCCATCTTGGAGACCCTCACAGTGTTTATCAAGGGGGCTGAGCCTCCTATGGCCGTAGGCGAGCAGGAGTCGCAGCCACCGCTGAGGATATTCCACTGCAGTCCCCCTCTCGAGCTGAGTCTCAGCGGCGCACGCTCTTACAGAGTTTTCCTGCACCACGAGGCTTTCCGGTTGCCTATTCCGCAACAAATATCCACACTCCACCTTCGCACTCTCGTAATAAGGGAGAACAACACTCTCGATGTCGTACCAGATCCCATACGACTCATCAACTTCCTCCAATGCTGCCCTCAGCTCAGGGACTTTCATTACTTCGCTCTCCCTCACGAACCTACACCACCAACGAACAGGGTACCTCTACCTATGGTCAGGCTACCTCATCTCCGCTGTCTCGTACTACGGAGCACTTGTGCCGTCCGTGCGATTCTTTCCCACATTGACGCCCCAGACCTCCGTGAGCTGTACTTGGAACATACAAATATGGAGTTCCGATTAAACCA
>JAXQGX010000198.1:0-18660 GCA_037040455.1 Irpex sp. P115-07
TTGCGATGGTAGACGTGCCCGACAACCATACTTCGAGCTTTGACCATTCGGGACGAAGTGGTTGGCTTCTTCTTCTGTGTCATCCCCGATATAAGGCCGCCAGCAGTTTCCTGTGATAGACGAGGAACATCTCCTTTCTGAGGTAGAGGGGGATGTGGTTTCAACATATCGATTCTGGAAGCACCGAATCCAGGGGACATCGAGAACCGACGAAGCTTTCCCGGCGAAATTGCAGGCCTTGCTGTCGGCGTTACGAACTCAGAGCGGCGACGCTCGGGAGCTGGCGTGACTGGCGTCGGAGGTAGAGGCTTCTCCACACCTTGGCCCCTTGGATTCTTCGACGGACTACTCGGCTGCTTTGACCCACTCGTACTAGCTCTGGTGCGCGAGAAATAGATTGAGCTCTTACTGCCGACTTTGGAACCGAGAGCATGTTGGAGATCTGCAAGCTTAGAAGATGAAAGTAGTCCGTAGCTGGAACTTTCAGCAGGGTCCATGGCGAGAAATGAGGCGGGTCGTAAAGGTTTTGGTCTAGACACCGTAACGCTGGATCCAGACATGGAGAGCACTGGCAATGACTGACGGCGACTTCTCCCTGCCCGGCTTGGACTGGGAACTGGGTTCGGCTTGGTGCGTTTCGTCTCGCCAAGAGGGATAGGGTGCTCCTAGAAGATACTCAGCTTTTAGTCTTTAGTCTATGCATAAACTCTATTCTCACTCACCGAAGCATACTCAACGTTAGTCACCTGGGTGCTTCGACTCACGCCGATTCCGGGAATAGGGCCTTCATTGGCCATCGCCTTGCCCTTGAAACTGAACAACTTCTTGAGTTTTCCACCGAACTTCTTGACTTTATCCAGGCCGGAGGGCTTGTCATTGGAACTTGTGGCATGCACGCTCAATGCACTGCTCGTCACCGTCGACACAACCGGAACGTCCGGTGGTATGACAGGAGCCGATAAAGGAGGTTCGGATCTGCGCTTATTTTGTCGCAGCTCAAAGTCGTGGGTGTATGTGAAACGAGGATCCAAGTTTAGGGATTCGATGGACGACAGGCTGAGCGAGAGAGACGGGGACCTCGACCTATTTGCGTAGACATCTGGTCTCAGGGTGTCGTCTGCATCGTCGAAGGTCGAGTCTCGGATTCCCGGCTCTGCAACGAATTGGGAACGCAAAGACGTCGGGATGGAGATATCTGACCTTGCATCGTGGGGTATATGTTCGGCGGCAAGACCGAACGCGTCCATCTCTGCCGATGATGGAGAAAGTCCTTCTCGCTGGTATGGACTCATTAGAGGGCTGAGAAACTTGGGGTTTATCTCTTCGTCGGAAGGTAGCACGGGAGAGTCGTCCCCATAGACTCGTGCCAGTGATGAACCGGATGGTGCTGGAGAGAGCATGTCGTGAATCCCTGGGGTGTAGTTCTCCTGGCGACTATCCAAGACTGGATAGAAACTGGTGGCGAACCCGGACGACGAGGGGATCTCGGGAAGGGAGGCATAATCCTGATGAACGGGGGACGGAATGATAAACGACGCAGGTATGGTTGAGGTAGGAGGCGATGGTGGCAGAGGGGGCGACATATTAGTGTCTGCTGTCTTGCGGGATTGGTCGCTAGAGCTGAAATATGATGCGACAGACTGTGGAGAGAACGAGAGCGTATGCGGAGGAAGAGACAGCGGTGGAAGCCCGTGACCATAACTCTGAAGAGGCGAGTCCAGCTGTGCAGACGTGCGAGTACTGATAGAGTTTTCAATTGGATTGCTTGATGTAGAATGCTGCGTCATGATGCGGGGAAGAGAGAATGACTTCTTGCGATGGTTGTTTGCATTAGTGGAGACCAAGAGAGGAAATGAGAGAGACGTAGCCGGGGACAGAGGACCTGGCGTGGCTATGGTCGTGCCCGACGAGCTACTAAATGTGTCCTGGCAGATCTCGAGTGAGTGACGAAAAACGCACGTTGTCCTCGAACGAACTTACTGTCCTCGAGCTGACCATCTGAAGATCTACCTCGGTTGGGATAGACCCAATCGAGCCTGATTGTGAATAGTTAAGGGAATGGGAGAGTCGGCGATGGAAGTCGGTGACATGGTCTATATGCTGCAGTAGAGGCTCGTCTGATTTTCTGTGGGTGGCTTCACTTCGGTTGTGCGACGCTTCCGAACGAGAGCTCCTCGATGGCAACGAGGAAGTACCTTGGCCGAGTTGAGCGACATGGTCGCCAATGGCGGTGTCCGAGAGCTCCTGTGCGTCGACGGCTTCGCGCTCGCTCTTGGTCACGATGGAATCATGTGCTGAGCTGTTCGGCCACGCGCCTGGAAAGAATGGGACAGACGACTTGCGCGATGCTCGTCGCCAGTTTCGAAAAGGTGAGCTGGACATGGCGGGAGACGGTGGCGGTCAAAGGGGGAGATGCAGGGGGCGACGTCGACAGAGGCGGAACGGGCGCAAGTCGAAGTGTGATGCCGTCGACGTCTGCACCGATCGCCAGGTTTTGCAGTGACCAAGATCAAGACACCGAACCTTGACACTTTCCTATTCTGGACTCAACATCGGGCGCACTAGCAGGACAATGTTTGACTAGAACCCACTTCGAACATGTCGCACTGAATCTTCCACTATAGCTAGAAAAATGATTGGCCCGTGCACAACTGTCGAGGAATTGAAGGAGCACCGCTGCGACTGAACTAGAATATAAGCTTTGTTCCCGAGCTTGTCCGCTGCCGAGGCCACACTAGTGCACTGGTGAACTTGACAACATGCATTAATGAATGAATTAACGAGCCAATACAATGATCCTTCCTTCCACGACAGAACGATCGCAACAGTTGAGACGTCTAATGAGACTATACTCTAGATGTCTATGTACGCACATTTATCACCCAAGTCGGAGAACACCAACAACCGTAATGTCGTTTAGAGCTCCCCTTTGACAGCCTTGCTGACGCTCTCCGAGAAGTAGTCGATGTTGTGGTTGTTGAGACCAGCCATCGAGATACGGCCATCGGCGGTCAAGTAGATGTGGGCCTTCTCAGCCAAGACCTTGGTCTGAGGAGTGGTCAAACCGGTGAAGCTAAAGTAGTGACCTTGAGCAAGAGTTAATTCCGTGAAATGGCTGGAATACCTACCTGAACATGCCGATCTGGCTCTTGATGTGGCCCCACTCGCCGGGAGTACCCTGGGCGACAAGGTTATCATAGAGCCTGTCACGCATGCTGATAATGCGGTTGGCCATGTGCTTGACCTCGCCTTCCCACTCCTTGTAAAGCTCGGGCTGATTCAGGATCGTGGAGGCAATGCGGGCACCATGCACAGGAGGGTTGGAATACAAGGGCCGGACAATGATCTTGATCTGGGACTCTACACGCGCCTTCTCCTCGGGGTCGGCAGTCACCAGGGAGAACGCACCGACACGCTCACCGTACAAACCCATGTTCTTAGCGAACGATTGAGAGAGAGCGACCTGGTGACCTTGCTCGACGAAGTAGCGAACGGCAAAGGCGTCACGAGTGGTGTCACCGGAGGCGAAGCCCTGGTAAGCCATGTCGAAGAAGGGGAAGGCCTGCTTCTCCTTAATGATGTCAGAAATCTCCTTCCATTGCTCGGGCGTTGGGTCAACACCCGTCGGGTTGTGTGCGCAAGCGTGGAGAAGGACAATGGACCCCGCGGGGATGTTCTGTGTCACGAAAGTGAGCATTCGGTCTCTATGGATACGGGAAATAACGAGCCTTCAGGTCCTCCTTCAGTCCTGCAAAATCAAGACCGACGGTCTTCTTGTCAAAGTATCGGTACTGCTTGACCTCCAAACCGGAGTCACGGAAGATGGGGGTGTGGTTGCCCCATGAAGGGTTGGGAAGGTAGATGGTCTTGGTGCTGGGGAAGAAACGACCCAAGAAGGCACCACCAATCCGAAGGGCACCCGTGCCAGAGATGGACTGAGTCACAGCAATCTATTGCGTAATTCACGTGTTTAGTGGGAGGACATAACGGAAAGTACTGCGGGACGCACGGAGTTTCCGTTCAATGGGGCACTCTCAGCACCGTAGGCGAGCTTGACAGCAGCCTTGGTGAAGTCGGCAAGACCAGTGATGGGGAGGTACTCCTTGTCCGGGCTGGAGTTCCTGATAATTTCCTCTGCCTTCTTGACGGCATTGAGCACGTATGGCTTGCCGTTCTCGTCACGGTAGGCACCGACACCCAAGTTAATCTTGCGAGGATCCTTGTCGGCCTTGAAGGCTTCGGTAACACCTATTCAGATGACCCAAGGTCAGTCACGTCTCTCTGAGTGCGAGTGTATGAGTGGGAAGCCAGAGAAGCCGCGAAGGGCCTTCTGGAAGACCCGGCTACGCGCTGCACATTCAGCGAGCGGGTCATGAACACATCGGCCGTCGTCCGGGACGATGCATTCGCGGCTGAATGTGTGTATCATTGGACAGGAAGCGTGGCATACCGAGAATAGGATCCGGAGGACCTGCGGGGACGGCAGCCCAAGTGGAAAGAGCGGCAGCTTGGCGCAGGCCTTTGGGGGCGGCGCGGGTGAGGGGGCGGGCAATGGCCTGCATTTTTGTGGTCGTCGTCGGTGTCGTGGAAAGGGAAAAGAGGGGCGGGGAATGCGGGGAGGTGGCTGAGGAGGTTTAATATTATAAACACGTCGAGGCGCGGGTTGCGGGGTCCTGGCGTTAGAGCGGTGTGCCATCAACCGAGCCCGAGTCGACCCGTGCCATTCATCCCGGCACATCTAGAGCTTGTCCCAGCGCTGCACCTAGATCAGGGTTAGGTCTAGAGTCATGACAGAGTCAGATCTGATAGTCTCATTTAAATCATCGCAGTGTCTTTTCTGCAGTTGCATCGTACACAACACACAAAATGGCCGACACTGAAGAAACAAAACAGCCAACCGCAGAGAAGTGAGTGTCGTGCATGTTATGTGTATCCCCTGCCCTAATCAGGTCCAAAACAGTAGCGTACCAGCCGAGCAGTCCGGGGAGGGTGGGGAGAAGGGTCCCTCGAAAAGTGAGTTGAAGAAGCGTGCAAAGGAGGCAGAAAAGGCAAAGAAGGCAGCCGAGAAAGCAGCCAAACAGGCTGAGCTCGCGGCCCAGAAAGCAGCAGCAGAAGTGGTGAGCCAAATAATACTCATTTGCCGATCATTAGCTAACTCGATTGTGATAGGACTATGCGGAGGCATACTATGGAAAGGAGCCTCTGAACCAGTCTCAAGCACGCCCCGGCCATCACTACACAAAGGTCTCCGAATTGAACCCTAATCTCGATGGACAGGAAGTCATCGTGCGTGCTCGTGTGCAAGCATCCCGTGCGCAGGGTAACAAGATGGTGTTCCTCAACCTCCGTCAACAAACCGACTCCGTACAAGCATTGCTTATCGTTACCCCGGAGAAGGTCAGCAAACAGATGGTCAAGTGGGCAGCCGGTCTCGCATTGGAGGCCATTGTGCGCGTGGAGGCTGTAGTGAAGAAGAGCCCCGAGATCATCCAAAGTGCATCAGTAGGAGACGTTGAGTTGCATGTCAACAAGGTGAGTATCGAGTTTCTTGTCTATAAATACCATTGATCAATAAATTTCGCAGATCTTCCTTGTTTCTGGTCTCGATACCCGACTCCCATTTACCGTAGAAGACGCGAACCGTCCAGAGACGGAGATCCAATCCGCAGAGGACGTCCAGTACAAGCGTGTGCTGCTCGACACGCGTCTCAACAACCGAGTCATTGATCTCAGAGTTAGTGACTTCATGTGTACTTCGAATAGTTTCGTTGACTTGCCTTGTAGACGCAAACAAACCAAGCTGTCTTCAAACTGCAATCCGCCATCAGTCATCTGTTCCGCGACTACTTGGACAACCTCGGGTTCATCGAGATTCATACTCCGAAACTGCAAGGAGCTGCCACTGAGTCTGGTGCATCGGTGTTTAAGGTCGACTACTTCAAAGGTGGGTGCTTACTTGGTTTCACGTCTTCACTGTATTTAATTCTCATAAATATCGCCCGCAGGTAGCGCCTTCCTCGCTCAGTCACCTCAGCTCGCAAAGCAGATGGCTATCGCCGCCGACTTTGAGAGGGTATACGAGATTGGACCCGTCTTCCGTGCCGAGAACTCGTTCACTCACCGACATATGACGGAGTTCATGGGTCTCGATCTTGAGATGACGATCAACGAGCACTATCATGAAGTCATGGAAACTCTCGATAACCTCTTCAAGCACATCTTCACCGGTCTCCGACAGAAGTACAAGAAGGAAGTCGAGGTTGTACGCAAGGCGTTCCCTGCTGACGAGTTCAAGTGGAGAGAAGGCCCCGAGGGTACCCTGAGACTTACATTCCGAGAGGCAGTTGACATACTCGTGGAGGACGGAGTGCCGAGAGACAAACTTGATGACATTGAGTAAGCGTCTCGATACTAGTTGTAATGTATTTGTTACTCACAATACAACCCGCAGCACCGAAAACGAGAAGCGGCTGGGAGCCCTCGTCAAGGCCAAATACGACACTGACTACTTTATCATCGACAAATTCCCCATGGCTCTCCGTCCCTTCTACACCATGCCCGACCCCGAAGACCCGGTGAGTTTCATCCCCATCCCAGTCGTCTTGACACTAACGGCCTCCCGTCTGACCCGGGTGTGATAGACCCTGTCCAACTCTTACGACTTTTTCATGCGAGGCGAGGAGATCCTTTCTGGCGCGCAACGTATCCACGACCCGACACTCCTAGTTGAGAAGATGAAGGAAAAGGGCATCAACCCAGAGTCCATGCAGTCGTACGTGGACGCATTCAGGTTGGGATGCCCGCCACACGGAGGCGGAGGTATCGGACTCGAGCGTGTGGTCATGTTGTTCCTCAAGTTGAACAACATCAGGAGAGCGTCGTTGTTCCCTAGGGACCCGAAGCGTCTCGAGCCGTGATCCAGTAGACACGAGAACAAATGTAAGAAACTACGCAGTCGCGCAGCTTGGCTGTGCTCCCTTTGTATCAATCGAGAGAATGTATCGTTATGTAACTGTCGTGGTTGTGAGTTGTTCACACCTCTTAGGGTAAATGTGAATCTTCGGCGAAAAGATGTAAATATACTACTGGCACTTCACGGTCTCGAACGCCGATGCTCCAGGTCGAATTCATCGCAGCCTCACACAACCTCTTGGGACTCAGCTGCAGTCACGGTGGTATTGCGTCTCGAGGGCTCGAGCTAAACGAATACTGAATTCGGGCAGGCACACACTTAAGAAAGGCTGAGAATCTGAAAGGTTGGTAACAGATTAATACACGGCCAGGCTACTTAATCTCGCTCATGGTCACTATGATCATCGTTGGCGTTTTGAAGCTCGCGGACGACCCACGCATTGTGCGGGTGAAATTTGTGATTAACGTGAAGGATCAAAAAATCCTTCGGGCCGGTCTCGAACCAGCGACCTTGAGATGAAAGTGAGTTTCCAATTACAGTCTCACGCTCTTCCAACTGAGCTACCGAAGGCTTAGAGATTAGGGTACGTGAGGCTTTATATCGGGCCCGCTCTTGGCTTGGATTAGGCCATAGGCTCGCCGAGTCTCCGGTATACTCTCCCTTTTCCTCCTTCCTGTCATTGTTCACCCCACAATCCTCTCGTCATGGCTGAACATCAAGTAAACGCTAGCACGAGCGTATCCGCTTTTGAGAATTCTCTACTGGCTGCCGAACTTCGGGCCAAGGCAACCCAGCCTATTGCTGGTAGCGATGAGAGCGAAAGTGCTGGAGATGGTCCCTACAGTGAGTAAATGCTTCCGGTGCACTTAAAATTGTACTCACAGATAGTAATGCAGGCTGTAGACGTGCAAACGCAACGTACGCACTGCCAGTGACCTGTGATCGCGAGTTCGCAGGTACGAATACTCAATACTATACCTCGTAGAGTGTGAGAACGATTGAGACTGACAAGAATATAGCGACGGTGATGAAGCATGCCAAGGAAGGCGAGGAAGCAGTAAATGTGGCTCAGAACGGGGGCATATTCAAGTTCTACAGCCGTGGTACAGCTGGAAGTAGCCTCTTCGAGGTAAGTGGCAGCATATAGTCAATGTAAAAGTGCTCAATGAACGAGTGTCCAGCTATGTGACGAAACTGCACCTTCTACCTATGAAACTGGAGATAACGAGAACGTACTGGACGACGTGTTAGACGAGCGCCACAGCGAGCAGATGTGAGCGTATGGATGATTGCCTCTTTGGGCAGCTTTTTTTTCTGTTAGTGTGGGGAAACGACGGCTATTGTTCTTTCAGATTTTTTGAGAGGGAAAGTAAAACGTAGTGTGCTCAACAATTGTAAAACATGCTCTGGAACTCGATACACTTACTTATGCGTGACTGCGAGCAGCACAGCGCGACATTGAGCACGCATGTACCGTGACGGGGCTGTGATATGTCACATCGCAAGCCGCTTTGTAGGTGTGACAGGGCGCGACTCATCATAGGAACGCACTGTGCACCGTGACACTGTGGTCAACGTCGCACGTCTATTGCATGAACCAATCGCAGCTCAAGCCATGGTGGTTCGCTGGGCTAGTTTTCTCTACCGCATACAACGGGGTCCTCGTCTGCTCTGTCACCGACTCCCAACGCGCAATATGTCAACTGTAGACACAAGGGACGATCGTATCCTGATCGCAGCAAAGTATCTCAACCGACACTTGAAGGAGTTCGAGAACAACGGCTCACAGATTCACCATGAGATTGAGGAGCAGCTCAGGACGTTGAAGGGAGTACTGTCTGTCACCCCAGACTCAGAGAATGAGGGGCAGTCAGATGCAGTTGGTAAACATGATTCAGAGACAGGAGGCTCGTTCAGTGCTCCTACTGACATGGGGTTCAGACTCACGCCCTGCGTCTGTACAAAAGGTTGCGTCTCACAAGAACAGAGGGTCAGGCAACCGTGGAACGGTGAGTTTCTTCTTCGTAAAGTGCGTATTTGAGCTAAATCTTAGCTACTAGAAGACAGCAGCGATGACCACTCGGCGCGTAGAGGGCATTCTTACGCACTTCGAACTCGAACCCGTCACTGCTGCAGAAGTAGGGGCGATTTTGACAGGTTCTTTGACTCAAGGGAAACAACATGCAGAGGTGGAGGATGCTGCATTGGGCATTCTCTTTCGTGGTTACAAGGAGGAAGACATACAGACATATGTGAGTAATAAAACTTGTTAATCATCACGGCACACTGACATGAGCGATGAAAAGACGAAAGCCCTTGGCGGCTTGTCGCTTGCAGTGTTACACAGCTCCAAGAGCTTGAAAGCTGCGCGAGAGCGTTCCATGGTGACAGACCAGTTGGCAGATGAGAGCACTAGGATGCAAACACGCCACAAGGTGGGTATTCCGAATTTTTGATATCACTCGAATTCACCTGTATATACGGATTTGACCTGCACAGCATCTGGACACTCTCGCAGGGCATCTTCACGCTGGCTCATGGACCTTGCGGACCATGTGCCAGATTGAGGCCTTGAAGTTCGCCGCAGACTGGCGTGGTTGTGAGCCAGCTACCAAACGCCGCTTCTACGAAGATACATTCTGCGCTAGGGAAGAAATCAAGGCGCAAGTCGAGGACCTGGAGGATGCGGACAGAAAGGCGATGCTGCGGAAAGGGGGTGAATTGGAAGAAGAATTTCGTAGATGGAAGCGGGCGAACGAGCGCGAAGTCACTGGCAGGAATCGCCTTTGGACACTTTACAATCTGGTGAGTTGTTCCTTTTGTTTCGATATTACCATTCACTTGTGCTTCCAGTTCGGTGCCGCGGTGATCATTGACCCTACCTGGAGTGTCGAATCTCTGGGTATGCGGTGCTCACGCACCTTCTGCCATGTTCTGGAGGAGCTGGCACAATCGATTCCTCAAGGATTTGACCCCGCTACAGACGAGCACTCCGCGCGTGTGACGCTAGAGTATCTGTACGAACATGGAAGGCATGCCTTGCGATGTATTGCTCAGGTTCTCCATCCCGATCCTGTCTTTATGAGGTATGTCACTGAGTTTCTTGACGACCACCCACCCGGAGAAGATATCGAGTAGGGATTGACTGGAGTAGCGGGAGTGCATGTACAGTATATCGGACGCCTTTGCAGTGAAATGGATATGTATAAGAAAGATCCCACATCGTCCAAATGCACCCACGCAATGCGTGGGTGATGCATACAGTACTAGTAGCCAGATTGTAGCTTCAATTTATAGCATACTAGCTGCGTGCCTTTGCGAACATATTTGTTTGATTTTTCCAATCATTAATATGGTTATGATGCATGATAAATACTATTAGTCCAGCTTCAAATACAGATTGAGTGACATTTTACAGCAATTCCCAAGAGAGGCAGTTGACTGAAGGATTCGCGATCACGCGGATATCCGCCACACTTCAAGCTTCAAGGCGTGTCGCGGGTGCTACCAACACTCGGATTCAACCTTCATCCGCAACCATAACCTCATATCCTTCGTTATGCCACCTCGTGCTGCGACCATTCAGGAAAAACCTGCTGCCAAGAAGCAGACACAAGTCCGGCCGGCGGCCAAAAGACGAAGGATAGAGTCCGAGGATGAAGACGAGACATTTGTTCCTGAGCCAGAAAGTCCCCCGCCACCGGCACCATCGGCCGGTGCGAAAAGCAAAGGGAAGGGCAAAGCAAAAGCAAAAGCACCCTCGGCTCCCGTGGCTCAGAACAACAGAGCCAAAGCCAAGACGGGGTACTCCTTTAGTATCACAGCTGACGGTATGTAACTCGTCCGTTGACTATCATCCTTACCTGAGAGGGACGTGCCATTCCATCTGCAGAACTTGAGGACCTACTGCGCAAGACTCTGCTCAGTTCTGTGCAGGAGATTGCAGACACCATCGGCTACAGGCCTGCGAGCGATACAGGTAACTTCGAGATGCATGGTCGCATTCATGTTCTCCCGGAGATACATGCAGCACACCATGAATACTGACGTGACGCACTTCCACTGGCAGATTTCGGAGCAAATGATCCCTCTGTAGATGATAGTGGCTATATGGAAACATGTACGTACTTATGTGCTGGTGTTGTTGCGCATATAGTCATGCAGCTGACCACCTTACAGCCCCCAGTGGCGACGTGAACTTTGTCCAACCGAGCAGCGTCTCTCGCTCTGGTGAATTTTTTCATTTCAGCGACGTACCATTGCGCATATACTGACTGGCATGTGCAGCTGACGAACAGATCCTGGTTGGTACCTTCATTCCTCCAGGGGTGTTAGGCTGACAATTTGATAGATGGACCCTGCGTTTACTGGAGTTTCGTCTGACGTGCGGGACAGTATCCAAGCCGCACTGGACTTTGGGGACCGCAACGACTTGTGTAGCAACAGCACCGCCCCTGACTTTGTAGAAGGATCCTCGAGCCGCCCACAAATCCAGAATCTCGGTGCTGCTGGTGTTGCGGCCAGCATAGGCAATATCTTTGATCAAAGGACCATGTCTGGTGCTTTTGAGCCTATTCCCCCGACCTCCTCCACTGTAGCGGAAGAAACCAATACTGCAGGTGCTTTCACATTTCCCTTGTCTGCCGACTGGAGCTCCGCTTTGCCTGGTGGTATGAACGAATGGGCAAACGAATGGGCAGACTGAACTCTTTGTCTCGCTTTCTCTCTCTCTCTGACAACTCTGCATGCATCGACTCTGCTGAAAACCATCCGGATCTGTCGACTGGACTGTCTCCTAGCGCGAGGACGTTTTTCCGCATGTACTTTTGCACTACTCCTTCGTATACCCCCTGTACATTAATGATCAACTGCAGCCGTACATCCAAAGATTCGTTCGTATACTCTGTACATTAACTGTGTCCTTATTTTCAATGAACTGGCGAGCCGCGCTCGTCTCTAATGCAGGATTTGCATATGCATCGCATTGTGTTCGACTCTAGCAAATACAGGCGTTGCAACGTAGCTAACAGAGAACAAATGGCTCGAATGTCCGTCCTACGCCAACTTTTCTTGCTTGGCCAGAAGTCCTTTATACTCGTCTGGAATCCTTACCGCTGCGGCATAAAAGTCGGTGTGCTCCCATGCGTCTTGGGAAAATTGACAGACTGTTGTGAGCGCAGCCTTCTTCCCTTCACGCAGCTCTGCGGGGATCTCTCCGCTCTGGTACGTCCAATTAGGCTGCAAAAGTTTGGAGAGCAGGGAACGAGTACTTACAGCAACGGCATCGTCAATCACTTTGTCCACGTCCCAATCACGCAAGCTCAGGAAGAAATGCCTGATTATGAGGGCAATTGCGTCATCATCTGTGAGGGAGAGAGTAATCATTATTGTATCAACTCGTAACGACCAGAAGAACACGGCACGGTCACTCACCATCACGATCATCGTAAGCTTCTGCAGATTCGGTCAGAACACGGTGGCTGCAGGGGAAGGAACAACCTTGCTTACCGTCCGCTGCGCTTCCCAAGTCCCTCTTCATCTGACGGATACGCTTCACACGGTGCTCCGGCTGTTTCCTTTGGCGATTGGAGACAGCTTGGTGCGCGTTCAGCATCTCCTGGTACCGTTCCTTGTCCACACAGGCGTTGATACAGTGGCGTTGAACTCCCATGACAGTTTTTCCTCTACAAGTTTACACGGTGATCAGTGGTAAATCAACGAGTGGACACAAATTCCTCACATGAACGAGCAGGACGGGCAGCGCGGCAGGGTCTCACCGTCGCGCCACATCTCAAGCTCCAGGTCGTGCCACGGTGTGTGCACTAGTTTCCTGTAGGGGGCAGGACAATAAACAAGATCAGACATATAATCCGACAGAGCGGCGCTGGATATACGCACATGTGGGCCTCCAGATGACTTCGTGACTTATGAGCCAGGAAGCGAGCAGAGCTGCGCGTAAAGAGCTGGCAGTAAGGACACAACCACTTGCCCCCATTAGCCTGAGAGAGCACCATGTTTAGTATGATTTTGCCGTTGGAAGCGATGTCACGTACCTTAAAGTTCGCTTCGATCTTCTCATTTCTCTCCAGCACGTCTATAAGTCGATGCAAGAAACCTATGCGTAGGTCCAAGCAGTCAAGGCCCAAGACGTCTTCCTGATGCGCGTCCGGCGCCGCTGACTCGGAAGGCAGAACTGGGACTGCAGCGCCGTCGACACCAGCTACCCCGATGTGGGACAGCCCAGTCACTAGCTCGACGCGGTCCTCCTCCGGAGCAGCGGCCACAAAGGGGCGAGCGCTGGCTGCCAGTGATGGTACGTTGGTCGTTTCGACGTCGGGAGTGGCGTTGACTGAGTGAGCTTCCTCTGCTTGCGGTGGAACACCCAAGTCGGTCAACAACTCACGACAGAGCTGTGTAGGGTGTACACCATACATGGAGGCTTTGGACTTCTTGAGGAATTTCTTGTGGGTATCGATAACGGGACGCATGACGCTGTGATCTGTTGCGAATGCGTATTCGTCCTCCATGGTTTCCTCTCGCGCGTCGTTGAGATCGCATGCAACCGCCAAGCTTCTCCTCCACTCGTTCCATTGCTCGGCAGTCGTATCTTTGCCCCATGACGGCGCCACGGAGCCTGCTATCGGAGCACCGTCGATGATCGCTGGGTCTGTAGGCCAGGTGCTCTCGTCAACAACGTTCATTGGAGCGTCGGCAATGTCTGGAACGACGATTGAATTGGACTTTTCATCGGGTCGAGTGTCGTTGATATCTGAGTCGTCATTGGCTGTCAGAACGAGGTTCGTCAACATTCATCGCGCGAGGACATCAATTGTGGTGGATACAGTAGCAAAGTGAAGGCACGTACGAGGAGCGTCGTTCAAAAGTCCCTCGGAGTTGCCTGTGATGACTTCGGGAGTAGGGGGAACAATAGGCCCAACAGCTGCGAGCACAATCGAAGGATGGGGGGCTTGTGCTTTAAGAATACTGGCGGTCACTGATGTTTTGAAGTCATCCCGAGCGTCGTTGCGAGCGTCGGCCGTGTTCCCTTCACGCAAGGGGTCCGATGCGGCTGCTCGTGCGGCTTTGTCTTCAGCGCGTTGCACACGCTTTGCCTCGAATTTCCGAGCATTGGCTTCTGCGGTGATCGCTGTGTCGAGTGCTATAGTGGCCTGTGGATCATTATCAGTGACAGGACTGTAAGAGGGTCGCACGGCTGATACTCACCTCATGAACATTCTTGGGGGAAGTCAACGGCCGGGGATACTGACTGATAGCTTTGGCGATACTGGCCCTGGTACGCGAGGACCCATGCTCCAGGGTTCTTGCCAGAGGGGGGAAGCAGTCGAAGAAACGCTCTGTGCTTGCATCGAGCGCACGACGAGTCTTGGTGACCTGCTTGTCGCCCTGCACAACGACTGTGTCAGTATGACGTGAACAATGAGAAAAAGAGATTTGGCGCGCACGAGAACCGCGAGTCTGCCTGCTTGCGAGAGCCTACATCCTTCGCCGGCGGTGAAATACTTTGGCAGCAAAGGGAGCAAGTCCTGTTCAGTGGGAGGAACGTCTCCTTCTGTGTCGACCGGCGTGGTCTCTGCCAAGTCCTCCGCCAGGTCCTCTGCCAGGTCCTCTGTCGCCGTCACTGCCAGGTTCTTTGTTGCCGCCACTGTAGCCTGATTCCGGCGGCTCCATAGGCGAATGAAGGTGTCGAGCGCAGGGCGCGTGAACTGTCGCTTGCGCAAGATTTCCTGTGATTCATCGTGAATATTGATGCGACGTACGTTGAGTCGGCGGATACTCACCCTGGTTACTTCGTCCGTCTTGCCCTGTAACTCGCCCAGACGAATCAAGGAGAGTGGAGTGTCTTCGAGATTTCTATCGTAATATCTGAAGAACGCGCTTGAAGATCCACCGGTCCTGTTGGTATCTGACCCAGGGTTGTTGTGTCCCATAACGACCCGTGCGAATTCACTCCCGATGGTGTCCTTGTACTGTGAACCGTCAATGACAACGCGAGGATTGAAAAACGTGACTGCTTACATGGTTGGCACCGTCACGTCGGAAAGCATGCATACCGCCGCCAGGAAGGCCGGCGGCCAGAGCGGCATGTTTGAGGTTTGCCGAGATGGACTGTGCGGTGGCAGGCTTACCCTGGATAAGGTTGTGACCGCCAGGTGAGATGGCAAGGAAGCTAGGACGAGCAGTAAGCTACGGGTGAGCGCCCAGGAGATGGAGAATCACTAACAAGGGCTCCTCTGCTTTCTCGGGAACAACGTGAAGCTCAGCGCCTTTGTAGTTGATGATGTCGTCGATGGTCTGCGCAAAGTGCGTTAGCTACATTGAACGAGTGATCTGTCTCCTGGAAAATTACCTTGAACTTGGGGCCGAACGCGCCTCTGAGGAACATGTAGGCGAGGAGCCAAAGCGTGGGATCGAGGGGAACGTTCTGAGACTTGGTGACGCAGTCGAGAGAGTAGGTCATCCTGGTGGCGTTGACAGACTCGCTCTGGCCCTTCCAAGCGAGGACGTCGACGATCGCTCGACAGCTTTTGAAGCCGTGTGTGAACTCGAACTTGATGTGACCAAGCATCATGTACTGATGCGAGTCGTTAGCAACCGAGGAGATGAGATTGAAGAGAACATACCAGTTGGCGCAGGAGGCTTTCTACGCAGTTGGGGGCGAGTGAGCCAGCTCGAGTGATGATGTAGAATGCGAACGAGCCCCCACAGCCTATTTGTAGCTTGACAAGGCGTTCGAAACCTATCGAGAACTCGGACGACTGGAGAAGCCATGAGTACATGAGCAGGAGCTCCCATTCTCCAAAGTAAACCTTGTGATCTTGGTGGCGAATCAAATTGCGCGTCTTGATGACTACATATATGCGTGCCGTTCGGTGAGCACGAAGGCGACAGAGCGCGTGCGAGTCGTGCGTGACTCACTTTCTTTAGCACTGAGCCTGATCCGGTCATAAAGACTGCTGTCGAGGAGAATTCTCTCTCCGACGCTGTTGCCGTCCTTGTCTATGCAGTACCGGATGATGCACCTGAATAGGATGGTGCACCAGTTGAAGAGGGTGATCGCCCTCACGAACCTGGTGTTGCCACGGCCTGGCGAGATTGAGACCTGCATCCAGGACACAGTTAGTGAGTATGCGAGGAGCTCTGATGGCCGAGACACGTACTCGAACGAAAAGAAAGAAGGGAGCGCATTTGGAGACGACTTCTTGGCGCCAAAGATCGGCTCTGGCGATGTTCTTGATCTTGAGGGGGATGATGATGGCCCAGTCACGAAGCAGGGCCCTGACCTTTCTCTCGACGAAAGGGTTTTCGAGGGGGGCTCGTAGGTCGTTGGCGAGCGTATCGGCTTCTTCAGTGACGTTGGCAAGATCGGTGGCCTTCATACCGTCTATTCTTTTGGCCAGGGCGTGCTTTCGTTTAGTGTTATACACTAGATCTTCGTCTATGATATGACGGGACTTCCAGTTGGTTACGCCACCACTAAGGACGCTTTCGGCTGTTAGGACGCCAGAGGTAGCTAAAAAGGCGCATATATGCGTTGAACAACGAGAGAGGAGGGTAAGTCACGGGGAGAGGCCTTACGTGCGAGGGGGTTCTCGGGAAATTCGTCGTCTCCGTAAACATGGCGTTCGTCATCTTCCATTTGCTCATCCTGTACGCCGGCTGTCGAGAGACAGGGAGTAAGTGAAAGCCCGTTTGGACACGATGTATGGGGGCACGCACCATCCTGGTTTCCCTGTCGACGTTGGAAAGGGGACTGGTCTGCCAGCCTGTTATTGAGCCGGGGGACAGCCCGAGATGAGCTGCCTGGGAGGGGCATCGTGGAAGTAAAGGACGAAAGAGGAGGGGAGGAGGGGGAGGAAGAGGGACGGCTTTATATTGCCCACGGAGGACGCGTACGTCATTGACTGGAACGTCGGTGGGCGGGGATCGACGCGACGATTGGCATTGACAAGGGACGGGCTTGAATGTGCTCTTGAGCGCGGGCCGGTTGTGGGCCGTCCAGAGCGACGTGAAACTGCCTCTTATGGCAGTAGTGAGCTGCATTGGCACTACTCGATCGCCGCATTGGCATTACTCGCCTGTGAATCGCGCGTGCACACTGCACACAGGACACAGCATGTGTAAGACCTAGAATTAAAATGTCTCTCGTGCACAGGCTGCGACACAGGATACCAGTAAGATTTTAATATGACAAGGCACATGCCGTATAGTCTCGCGCTCGCGAGGATTCACATCAGCTGAGGGGTATTCACCTACGTTAAAGTCGGGGTGTCAATGGAGGAGACAAGATAGGGGAATTGCCTTACTTGCGGGCAGGATGCGTATTATCGCTTACATCGCTCTCGCTGAGGATGCACAGTGCTGCACATGTGGCGAGAGATGTTTGTCGCGAGCATATCTTGAGAGGGAGTGAGACGGATTCCGTATGGGTGAGAGCGACGGTTACTTGCCGGTACTTGCTGGCGGGACGCCTGAGGTGCGATGCACAACATGCTCAGTCACAACAATGTCAAGTGACGGATAGTTGAGTGCCGTGTCTCAGAATCGTGTCGGTGGTGGAAACGAGTTCCGATGTCCGTTGTGAAGCCCACGACCGCATGCCACTGCAGGAAAAACGGTGTCATTTCAGTCCTACACGCGTAAATATCAGACAAGGGCACTATGTAGTCGGTATGCAAGACAACGTCAAACATCTGCGGACACGTGGCCAACGCAGTCCCTGAGGTTGGTCGTGTTTAGATATATATCCTACATTTGCCATAGGTGAGGAGTAGAACTTGCGCCCTCCTCTTGAGTAGAACAGGTGTGCGCCATGGACGTGCTGACTGCTGGGATATGACGCGAATCCTTGGATGGAGAACTTTGACGCCCTTTTCCATCCAAGAATTCGCGTCATTTCGTCTTACGCATACGTCCCGCCGATCCGTCCATGAAGAATCGCGTGGGTACGGGAAACGACGCGCGTCGGCGACGTAGGCGACAGCGTTCGGTCGGCCTTGTACAGTCATATTATTTCGTAGATATTTTGCGATGTAGACGGTAGAACGTACGAGAGTCATCGTAGTGCCACAGCTTCTCCATTTGGCAAGACGGCGGGAGCGGCGCGTGCGGACAGATACGGGCTGCGACGACCGACGTACAGAGAGTGACGCGGGCAGTGACGGCAGGCGCGAACAGTGACAATAACTCTGGACAGAGACAGTGGATGCTCACAACAGACAGTGGGGAGAGTGACGGCGGACGTTGGCCGACAGTGACGGTAGGGAACAGAGACAGTGAACCGGGAATGGGCCATGGGTAGGTCGAACCGGGATGGAACTTGCTGATCGGAACAAGGTCACTGGTTCGATCCCGGTTCGAAGGATTTTTTTATTTACGGGCTGCTTTATGCCCCAAACAGCGCGAAAACGACAAGGAGAAAAGCGGGGAAGGCGAGGAAGGAGGGGAGGAGGAGATAATGCCTGTGGCGTCTAATTCTGCACTCGCGCGACTTGTGCTGGCCTCGATCAATGCTTGCATTAATCATACACACATGTCCTGTCCTTGTTGTATTTTATTTCTCTTTCCAGCAGCCTCAGATCTATTTATCGCGAGAGTGGCCGAGCAGTTTCTCGCAGCGCCGGAGGATGGACTCGGGTTGGTCCGATTCGGTGGTGATGAGCGGGGCTGGGCTGGGAAGGCAGGGCGCCTCACCATCCTCAGCTTCTCCCACCTCCCAGCCGCATCCA
>JAXQGX010000199.1:0-18573 GCA_037040455.1 Irpex sp. P115-07
ATTTCCCCAAGATAATCTCTCAGCATCGCACTGCCCCCTCTCCATTCATCTTCGTCTTCCATTCTCCTCCCTTACCCACATCGCCTTATCCTCGAATCGTCGACTGGGAGCATCCACGCAGCTGTCGACTCGGGCGCTGTGGTTTCCGTCGTCGACGTTCTCGTCCATTTTGCACAATTCCGAATATCTCACGTACACGCTAATAACCCCTGGTCTCGACTGTCTCTTACTCGGCTGTGCAAGCCTCTTCGCTCCATCGCCGCGATCTTCCAACGATCACCCGTCGATCACCTCTCGATCGTAACATTCGCGCCCTTATGCACCCCCACCCTCCTTCAAGATCAATCGGGAAACTCTTGTCGCCATATTCCTGGATCTTACTCAAGTCCCGCAGCGCGATGTTCCTTTGGCTACCACTGGCACACTCAAATGGCTGACTTAGTTGGTAGGTATGCATCGTAGTATGTGCGCTTGCGATTCCTTCAATCATGCTGACCTCTCCTACCCGTCGACCCCCCAATAGACGGTCAAGCCTTTCAAGCACAGTGTTGCAGTACCTCAAGCCTCGCAATGTCCCGGGAGGAACATTGCTTTAAGGACATATTCAACACGAGTCCAACAACGGGTCACTGATATAGTGACGCATAATGCGTCGACGTTCATAGCTTACTCAAGATCATCATGTATGCTCACTGTCCCATTGTACGTCGAGATCGAGTCGTTCGAGTGGTAATCTATGCACTACTGACGTGCGCGTAGGCCGTGAGCATTAGCTGAGAACAGATTATTGATATTGCTACAATAGGTGAGTTGTACGTCTTGTCCGTCTCGTTCGCCTTCTGACAGACGGTGATACTTAGGTTACGGCGAAGGAAACAAGATGTGTTCATGAGTGCTATACATATTCTCACCTAACCGTGTAAAGGCCTCGTCAGCCCGTGTACGAGCTTTTTCGGACTGTATTAGCGTAAGATGATAGGCCTATCTGAAGATCGCTACGCCTTATGCAGAGGCGTTCACATCCTCTGGATGGCTCGGACTACGATAAGGATGCGTCGCCAGGGGAACACGAGCGTGATGCACCTTCATCGTGCAGTTCTATATTGAGGGATAATCCAATTTGGTATGAGGTAGTGAACGTACTCGTTCGACTGGAGGAAGCTTCGTGAGACGGGAAGGGGCGTAAAAGAGGATTTCCATTGCATTGCGAACGAGCGAATTCAGACTTTCGTTGGGTATACTACATGTTTCTACTACCTACGAAGTATTGGGACAATATTGTCCACTGCGATGTCGGAGAGCGTGGTCATGCTACGAAACTGTTCGGGACGTACTTGGTCTTGCTCGTGTAGCCCGCAACAGTGATACATAGCGAGTTCAAGATCTAGGTACTACCCTAAGCTGCGAATCGACGGTGTGGCCGCGGAGCGTAGCGACTAGCCGATGTGGTCCGATTTACCGAGGCGATAGACATGAAGGGCTGTAACCGTTCGCTGCATGCTTTTTGGTATGCCTTGCTGCGATACGGTTGTACACGCCGTCAGTGTATCCTCGTCCATCTCTTCTTCTTGAGCTGCCGTTGAAGCATTTGTGAGCTCAAGTATCCGCCCCAATAGTCCTTAGACTCTTCGTCATCCCAGGTGTCGATACGGCCTGCCAACCTGATATTAGTAATGCGGGAGTGGAAGCGATGGAACAGACGACGCACCGCTAGGCTCCAGTGTGGCCAGATCTACTCCGATTGCTCTACGCTCCTTTGTCTCCTCGTACGCGAGCACAAGCTCGATAGTTTCCGTTGCCAGGGTAAGCACTTGAACGAAAGGTTTCACGAACTCTTTCAGGCGGTCGAGGGATTCAAACAGCAGTACAAGGGCGTGGATGGTGTGATGGGTTCTGGCGTGATTGATCAGAGCATCGAAGTTGGCAGGAAAGTCGTCAGGGTCGTCGATGTATGCGTGAATACCCACCACGCTCAGAGCGGAGGCAGCCTGGTCCGTAGCTGACACTTCCTCAAATACAAAATGGAATAGGTCGAGCTCCATGGTTGTCATTTGCTCCGAGACGTCGAATTCTGCAAGAGCGCTCGATGTCAGTATGGGAAGTGAATAGTGTCACTGTTTGTGACCGACTCACTAATCCACACGTCGGAATCCTTCCTGTCGCCCCACAGCAGCGTCATGAACTGGTTCAAACACACGCGTTCATCGTCGCTGAGCCGGTGCAACGGGCAGTACGGGTTCATCATCACAGCTGTCAAAGCAAGGTGGGCAGGGTCGGTGCAGGATCCTGTGGCCCAAAAACTCGGAGAGCGCGGTCTACGTTGACCGGTGATTTTATTGGAGGCTTGTGGCAATGAGTACGTAGGAGTCTGCCCATCCCATGTTATCCTCTTGAACTCGATATGGGTAGCGCAAGTAAAGTGCCTTATGTATTTAGTAACATGATAAAATGAAGGCAGATGGACATTGTTGAGGAAGACTCGATTTCGCGGGAATGGGCTCAATACGACAATACATGGCGGTATGCCCCAGTGGGGTGTGTCGAGCTTCGCAGGGTTAAAACCTTCTGGGACGGGGCCATCAATGATGAGCTTATCAAGCTTGTCTTGGATAGTGGGAAGATAGAGAAGATGAAGGAAAGAGGTTTGTCTCCCTAAGCCTTGCGGGGCCAATATTCCGGTGTAGCTCTGAGCGACATATATGGAATCGATGAGCTGGTGCACCGGCGTAAGTCTCGGACACCCTGCGACGATGTATCGCCTGAATATCTCGGCATCCTCGTAAGACTGTATCCACAGAGTTCTATCCGAGAACATATGCTGCCGACACCTGTTGGCCCAGAAGAGGCAGACGAGTGAACATCGTTTCAGGTCATTCAAAACATCGCCCGAGCTTCGTTCTCTTCGGTTCCGTGTAAGAGCTGTACCAGTGCTCCGTAAAATGACATGGCGCTGCGAGACACGATCTACGTTAACGTAGAACAGTATATTCTCAAAGAGCTCAGGTGGAATGCGGGCAGCGAGCAACATCATAGCCTACGGATACAAGCAATAAGCCCCATTAGTGGGAACAAAATACTCTGCTTGATGGCGTACTCACTTCACTTTCCGTCGCTTCCTCCACGTCATCCACTAAATCTGAAGTCGAATACCAGAATGATTCATCTGGTTGCGGTAATACTTGGGCCATCGCTGTTTCCGGCTAGTCATGCCAACAATGAGTCATTATCAGTATGTGCGTCCTGTGCTACTAGACTGTGCTCACCTGGCTGTCCGTAACCTCAGACACAATATCTCCCAAGTCGGAACAGGAGGAATGCAACGCTTCCTCGATCTGCAATACATCTTCATGCTGTACAGCTGGCTGCTGGGAACGTCGGCTGCTGCTGCGGCGAGAGAGCAGAGAGGGGAAATTGAGAAAGGACGGCATGAGTGAGGGTGAAGAAGGAGCACAATAGGTGCTGCGAGGATCGATGAATCCGTTGTGTATATATATATGCCTCGTTGACCCGTTATGAACGTGGACAAGGGACTGCTTACACGAGGGCGTTCGGAAGCTGAGAAGCATTGATGCTGGAGAGTTGGCACGTCGTGCGTTCCTCGTTCCTGTGAAGAGATAACATCCCACGCTCCTTTAGAGTCGTCGATCTATATCTCCCTCGCAAGACCAATCCTTTACCACATCAAGACCGTACCGTTCTTGCCAAAAGTCCTTGTCCTTGCCCTATGATGACTTATGGACGACGTTAAAATGAATCCCTGCACGGGCGTCCTGCTGCACAGCTCGCATTTCCATCTGCAAGTGCCCATCAAAAGCGTGTCAGGTAGCTCTCGTACTCGAGGCCTCACATATGGATTCTACGTACCGCATTCCCGCGTGAACTGAGTTTCGATCGTATTGAATCCGCGATATGGAAGTCAGCAGGTCCACTTGCCAGGCGTAGCTGTGTGATGCATGAACGTCGTGACTCTAGACACGCTGCAGTCACGCGTATGCCTACTCAAAAGCTGTCAGATATGGTTCAACTGCGCGACGGAAATGAAAGCAATGAGACCTAGAACGACCTCGTACCTATCCCGCTCATCTCAAGGATCAGCGGCTGGCACATCGTAATCAGCGCATAGACGACTGGCTCATCGAATGGCATGAGTGGCGATTCTCGCATGTTTTTGGGAAGCGGAAAGGAAAGTTAGTATGCTCGTGGATGTCGACGAATGCAGACAATATATACTCTTGGGTGTAAGTATCCTTCACTGGACTCGGTATATCTTGTTTGGCAGGTAGTAGGTGCCGTCAGCTCTCCGAGCAGATTCCTGTCAGGACGATATGAGCCTTGGCAAGCAAGCGCGATACGATGGCCCACGTACCTAACAATCGAAGCTACTATACATCTTTCAAACAGATCACAAACCGTAGGGTGTCGTTTTGGAGTATTGTGAGAATCAGTACTAGCATTAGTCGAAACGACGCGAACGTCGAAACAGGATATGTGAATGCGAAGTGCAGGTGCTCTACAGGATTCAAGGGATTTGGATTAGCTGTCGTTCGAGGTCGTGCTTTTTTAATGTGAGTATCAATATCACAGTTCAAGTACGAGTCTATCAAGATTCGTATGGAGCCCCGGATGCTCGGCTCTCTATAGAGGAAAGCCAACATCAGTCATCGTCGACGGCCAGAGGGTCGCCACAGACGCACCTGTCTCTCCGGTTCTGTCCGCATCCTCGTATCATGACATAAACGCGCCGAACTGAGTCACTTCACATCTGTCAAGATGCCTCGAATATCGACGAACGTCCTTTCCGAACGCTCATACCAACCACTGGTTGAGATGAACGAGCGGGAAGGGCGATTGATAACAAGCAGGGGTATGTTTTGTGTCTAAGCACCGGATACAAGTCGACGAGATGGCCTTGGACAGTCGATTGTGGCAAAGGGGTATGGATTGGAGTCTTTACTGCGTCGTAAGAGCGGTCCATCAAGTGGACGACTTGGAGGGGCTACACGTTATGAGCGAGCCAGTATCTGTGAAATATAAGCAGTCTACGCACCTCCGTATCCCTGAACATAAACTTCTAACCAACATCCCTCCGTCTCAGAATCGCAGCCATGACCTTCGTCGTCGGTTCATGGGGATTGTTGCCGAAAGACCACCGGGTATTAACATCCTCGTGACATCGTACGGAAGGTCTTTGTGGAAACGACGTGCTAGTACAGTGTCAGTGCTCACAGAGAGAGCGGTGGGCATAGAGTGACAAAGAGTAGTAAGCGTCTCATCAGTAAGAGAGATAAGACCCGTACTTACCGTGATGGCGCTGACTTGTCACAGGTTCAGACTCCGCAAGATAGGCGCTAGTGCGTTACTTACGCTTGATGCCACTACTTACTTCCACAACGACGACCACCATCGAAACCCTCTCACTCTCAGTCACTCCATACATGACATCTCTCAGGCATTCACACAACCTCTTTTTGCCAAGATTCGGTCTCGCGAGCGCTCTTGGAGGCGAAGAACAATGCATGCCTGACAGCTTCTTTCTGTCCCTCCTGATCGTTTTCGTCGATGAGAGCCGGCGTAGGCGATGAGGAGAGATATAAGGATCACTTTGCGGGGGGTGCGCAGGTATATGTGAGGTTGTGAAAAGTACGTGGGCTATATTGTTTTCACAATATACGACTCACTGACTCACTGTGACCCTTCTAGCCTGTACATCATAGGGGACGTTCCCTTGTACAACATCCCTCATGAAATGTCCGTCGGCATATGCACTTGCAAGGTATAGTACCCTCCAAGGGCCATTTGGAGAGATGTCGTTAACCGTGCTTGCAGGTCTTGCTGGGATCGGCGAAGTAATCGATTCCCGTCTATCGACAACTCATCCGCGAGAGTGTCCTCCTGGGCCCGGATACTGGGGCCGGTTATGGTCGAGTAGATGGTGGTTGGATCTGTAAGGTTGTCAGGGAGATGAGAATGGTGAACGCAGCTCAGCACGGAGGATATGTCAGAGGTACGTTTGTTTTATTCAATGCAGACAGTCACGCTCAGTGGCTTTCGTAGCGTCAGTGGTTATGGACGACCTCAAGATTGTCATCGATCCAGCCAGCGGCCCAGCCCATTCCCCCTCTCGCCAACATTGCACCTTGAACCTCGGTTCTGATCCTGTCCGCGTTAGTCTCTACTTCTCCACATTGAAATTGTCTAAGAGATGCTATTATGCACCTATACAGACTTCTTTAGACGCAAATTGAAGTGTTGTTATCGAGTACTCGATGACTTCAAGCACGCTACCACCGGCGCCTGTAGAATTGCCTTATGAGGCAATCAGAAAACTACTACGCCGCCCAGGTTCGTGTTGTCGGTCTCTCGTGTTCCCTACAACGTTATCTCTCGCTGTCGTACTGCGACGCTCTGCCTTCTTCTGTAAGTTCAATCCCTTCGTTCACCCACCGGCATATGTCCTGTGCATCGGCTCGTCGACTCGTCGCATCCGCGAAGGTCCTGCCTTGAGCCTTATGGTGTACCAAGTCAACGTGCTCGTCCATTGTGCTCAATGTGTCGCGCTATGCGTGCGCCGTCAGTAAATTCGGTATCACCGTCTCTTATTCAACTGCCTTAACCTCCTCGCTTCTGTCACTGCGATCTTCCACCGATCACTTTTCGATCACCTCTCGATCACAACATTTGCGCCCTCATGCACCCCCCCTCCAAGATCGATCGGGAAGCCCACTCGTTCCAAGCCTGGATGATATTTCCCCGGATACGCCACGCTCAAGAGTCCTACCCTTGGTGACTGCATGCAGGCTGGGAGCTGCACGAGGATACGTATCGTGGTGTGTTCACTTCTTTTTCGTAAATAACCATGCTGACCGAGATGGTTCAGACTAGCAGTCAACGTTTTAACTTTCACCGATATCATTATCAACGCCCAAGCCTGCAGCTGCAGAGAATTCCGTGGTAGCCCGTGGTGTTGGCCACATATCGCACTGCACGGGTGTATCTAGACGAGTAGGGCAAGGCCATCACTGGGATGGCGATACGTGGTGCGTCGATCTTCGTAAGCTCTGTCCGTATACACAATGCAGTCGTTATAGAATATCGTAACAGATGCAGGACCCCTGCACGGCCCTCAGAACTCACGGTCTCGTGGGCCGGAAAGCGTGAATAAGGTCTACCCCAGCGATAGTACGGTATGTATATCGATCGTACGACTCGCCCCTACAACCGTTCTCCCTCTGCCAGTGACGGGCCTTGATATATAGGTCAATAGCAAAACGAACACGCGAAGGCTGTCAGAGGTGTTCTAGCGCTGTAGATATGTCTATTGAGCGTGGATACGCCCCGACACGCCTCGTGCGTAGTTCGAAAATAGGTGTGTAAGAGTCGCTTCATATAAGCACATATACTACGTTCCTAATCATTGGTACATCACACAGTACAGAGGCCTGCATATCTGACGCTTCTTGGGACCTAGAATTGTCACGTCCCAATCTCAACCCACGATCACCATGTGTAGTTTCAAGCATACTGCAAGCCTAGTCATTCGGAGGTCGTTTGAGAGTATGTAGAGGTAAAATTCGAGTTTGTAGATGTTCAATTTACATCACGCGTCGATGGCAGAGGTCAGAGTGAAGAATCAAGTACGCATACATTTGAAGATTATATTTGTATACTAGTCCTGAGTACATGATATATGTTACACAGCTGTTATGTGATGATCATCAATATTTTGTGCGATGCAGTACATATGAGAAAGGGTGAGATAGACTAGACGTGCCACGTCAAGTTCGTGATGGCAGCGGGGGTAATAGCGATTTCGAAAATGCAGCACTCATCTGCTACGGGACAATCGACAATACGTATATACTTGGCCACGGCCAGGCCCGTGGCAGACTCGGAGACAGAGACTCCCGTTAGGTGCTGTGTGTTAGCCACCATGACTGTCATATGGGAGATGGTTGGGAAGGCCACAGAGGGTGTCAGTGTACACTCCTTCGAATCCTTTTCTTGAGCTGTGTTTGAAGTATGTGCAAGCTCTTCAAGACGATCTCTTTGTGCATATTCTGAATCGAGACCGGTAGGTCTGTCCAGATGCGACCTGACAAACTGAAATTAGTGCTGCAAGCGTAGGAACGATGCAACAGGCGACGCACCGTTCGGCTCCAGTGTGACCAGATCCACGCTCACTGCCTTGCGCTCCTTCTTGGCCTCATATGCAAGAACGAGATCGATAGTTTCACTTGCAGGGCCGAGCAGTTGAACGAAAGGTTTTACGGACACTTCCAGGTGACCGAGGGATTCAAACAGCAGTACCAGGGCGCGGATGGTGGGGTGGGTCCTGGCGTGATCGACCAGAGCATCGATATCGAAGTTGGCGGGAAGGTCGTCGTAGTCGTAGATGTATGCGTGCATGCCCACCACGCTCAGGGCGGAGGCCGACCGGTCCGTGGGTGGTGCTCCCTCAAGTACAAAATAGAAGGGCTCCAGGCGCATGGTTGTCAGTTGCTGCGAGACGTCGAATTCTGCAAAGCGCTCGACGTCAGTACGCTCGATGGGAAGCGAACATCGTCACTGATTGTGATGCTCACCGATCCACACGTGGGGATCTTTGTTGTCGCCACACAGCAGCGTCATGAACTTGATCATCCACACGCGTTCCTCGTCGCTGAGCCGGTGCAACGGGCAATTCGGGTTCGACATCAGAGCTGTCAAAGCGAGGTGGACGGAGTCTGTGCACACTCCCAAGACCTCAATTCGCAGAGATTGTGGTCTTCGTTGACAGGAAATTGTACTGGACGCATGTGGTAGTGATAGGGGCATCTGCCCATCCCATGTTATCGTGTAGAACTTGATATTGGTGGCACAAGAAAAGTGTCTGATGTATTTAGTAACATGGTAGAATGAAGGCAGATGCAAAAGGCTGATTGAAATGTCGTGTCGCAGGAATGAGCTCGGTACGACTATAGATGGCGGTATGCCCCAGTGGGGTGTGTCGAGCTTCGCAGGGTTAAAGCCGTTTAGGACGGGGCCACTAATGGTGAGCCTTTTGAGTTTGTCTCGAATGGCGATAAGATAGAGAAGATGAATAAAAGACCTTCCACTCTCGTAGAATTGGTTAACCGATATTTTCCTGATGAGCTGGTGCACCAGCGTAAGTCTCGGACACCCTCCAACGATGTATCGTCTGAATATCTCGGCATCCTGGTAAGAATTGATTCCCAGAGTCGTACCAGAGAACATATGCTCCCGACACCTGTTGGCCCAGAAGAGGCAGACGAGCGAGCACTGTTTGAGGTCCGTCAAGACGTCCTCTGGGCTTGGTTCTCCTTGATTCCGTGCAAGATTTCTGCCGTCGTCCCGGAGATACTCTTGACGTTGTGAGACACGATCTACGTTAACGTAGAAGAGAATGTCGTCGAAGAGCTCGGGAGGAATGCGTGCGGCAAGCGACGCCAACGCCTAAACATGTCGGGAATAACAGGAAATATGAGCCCGACGCATACACATAATTTATGCTATACTCACTTCGGACACCGTCAACTCAAATAGCAAGTCTATCCCGTATATAGGCCAAAAGGGCAGCTCGTCTGACTGATCCTGCGGTTCATATTGCTGGTCCATGGTGTTCGTGGAAGGCAGCCGTTTGACTGTGTACGGCCTTCCACTTGCCGTAGAATAGACGGCGTAAAGGGGAACCTAGTGTACGAGTCGTGAGGTGGAGGCGGGGGAGGAGAGCTGCAGTAACGAGCCATCTAACAATGTGGTATATATAATCCGACTCACTGCTGATAGCGGATATGAACGTGCGAAAGGAAGTCACTTCACGAGACCATCTTCATAGGACGTCCGAGAGGCACAGAGGTACGCATAGCCTCAGAGCCTCCTGTACTTGGGGCAATGAATGCCACATTAGCCGCTTTATGAGTCCTACAGAGCTTCATATTCACCAAGAGCACCGATGACTTGAGGCTATGCTGATCCGTTTCCTACGAACTCGCTGTGCTCGCAATGGAGATCTACTCCTGTTCATGCGAAGTCTGAACCCAAGTAAGGCGGGCGTTCAGCATCACCGCTCGAATGTCCATCTGGAAGTGTCTATCAACAGCATGTCAGGTAGCTTTCGTACTCGGGAACACTACGATATTCTCAACGCACCGCCTTGAAAGATTGAAGATAACGATGCGGAAGTCAGGAGGCCAACCGAATTCAAGTTGGGGCAGTGGTGTACGGCGATCCATAGATGGTTCGATTGAGATCCCAGGATACATTGACATTGCGCTCGCGCCGCGTAGTACGCCTATCTGCGAGGGCTATAAGGCTTGTGTAATCAGCGCTATAATCTTAGACTTAGAGGTATTTATCAGACGCGACATTAAGGTCTCGTACAGCTGGTGTGTTCGCAATATGCACACGGATCCGCGGAGCGTCGTGTCTCCTGAGAAAACATGGATGGTTTGTATTCCTCATGTGCGTGTTCGGGCCGGAGGGTTTACGAGTCAATGGCTACAAGGCAGGAACGGCGAGGGATACTTAAGTCCATACAACGAGTTGAGTGCAGTGGCGTAGAGTGGTGGCATGGAGCTGTACAATCGGTGAGCGGTCGAGCAAGCCTGATAACCAGTGTGCGACCGATGACAGTCGAATACGTTAAAATTGATAAGTTCATCGAAAGAGACAAGCGCGAACTTGTATTCTGTGCGATTGTCTTGACCACCGTGGTAGATCGCGTGATTCTCGGTTACATGCTGCTGAGGCCCGTCGTTCGAGTGGTGAACATGCTTTTTGTACGTTATTGAACGTTCACAGCCATCCAGTACGAGAACGGGTGCATTTGAAGTCACCGGCATACCGAGTGCTCTCTGCAAGCAAGCCACGATCAGCCGCCGTAGACTGCCAAAGTTGTGTCGCAAACGTACCTATAATGAGCCATGTCTCCTTGATCCTGCCCACCTCCTCGTGTCTAGACGTGAACTCGGATAAAACTGACTGAGTAGTTCCAGAGCTGACAGTAAATCGACCAAACGTCCTTTCCGAACGTTCATGCCGACCACAGGCTGAGATGAACGAGCAGAAAGGACGATCGACAGCGGGCAGGGGTGCGGTTGGCGTCCAAGTGCCCGTAATGAGTTGATGAGGCAGCCCTAGATGGTCGTTTATGGCAAAGGTGTATGGATTGGTGCAGCACCGTGAAGTTCGTATGGACCAGGCCGGTACGAACACCGCGAATAACCTGAAGAGACGAAAAGGTGTGAGCGATCCAGTATCTGTGACATACAAATAATGTACGCACAGCCGTCTTCCGGACCATCCCTCCGTCCAGGATCCCAGGATCCCAGTCATAACCTCCCTCTCCAGTTCTTGCCGCAAGAACGCCTTCGCCTTCGGGTCTTGATGTTCTCATAACACCGTACGGAAAGGGCTGTCTCGACGTCCAAAAAGGTTCTACATGTCAGTGCTCACAGGAAGAGCAGTCGGCATAGAGTAATGATTGCATGAGGAGAGAGTTGAGTGTCGGAAAAAAGATTAGCGCCTACGGAGGCTTAAGGAAGCATCGGCAGGGCCCGAGGCACAATTGACATGGCGATGCATGTCGATACCAACGATTTGATCCTTATTTCACGAGCTTATCTACCGAGGGATCCCGCTGCATCACTCTGATCGTCCTGAGGCACCCCGATGGCCGACCCACCTCCGAAGAGCGCTGATCATCAGGAACCCTCAGGAGGGATTTATCTTATCTCGAAGACTCCTGATCCCTAGATATTATCGGGATCGCTCGCGACCGCGACCATATAGTAGTTCAGATCGTACTACTGCGTGTTACTTATCATTGTATACCGTTTATTTGTTACTTGTCTATACTCTACTATGTTCTATTGTATATTACATCTCATTGTTACTTACTTGTGATTGTTGTTATCGTTACTTACTTATTATCTTTCATCTCATTGTTACTTACTTATGATTGTTACTTACTTATTATCATCACTTACTGTTGTTATCCTTAGTACTCATGCTTACTGGGTCTATCTACTATTATTGGGATTTATTAATACCACCCTCCTCGCGGATTCGAACCCGCGCACTCACTAGTGTAAGCTTACCTTAGCGCGCGTTACTTACGCTTAAGACACCTTGACTATAGTGCCGACGTAGTATATATAACGTCTATAAGGATATACCAATCCTTCTTGCATCCGGAGGCTGCTATATACAATACTCGAACATATCTAATTCAATATGCTCACACGTCCCGCATAAAAACCACTGAAAGTATGCATTCAAAAAGTACATTGTAGTGCTATTTATCACGAACAACTAATTACGACGGGGGCGAGTGGAACGGGGCGCAAGAACAGGTGCAGGATTCTCCTCCTGCTCTTCAGCACCATCTACATTCCCGCTTGCCCTCCCTTTCCCTTTAGTCTTCGTAGTGCTGCGAGCAGAGCGCTTGGGCTTCTGTCCGGCAGCAGGTAGTTCGATGTCGGGTTCAGTAGACGGGGTGATAGCAGGGGATGCGGTCCTAGCGGAAGAAGAGGGTCTGGAATGCTGTGTGGCAGCGGGCGCGGGCCTGGCAACTGGCGTGGGCCTGACGGAGGGAGTGGGGCTGACAGGGGGTTCCGACAATGGGGGACTTGGTGAACGATTGGTGGAGCGGGAAGGCCCGGCCTCAGGTGCTTGCAGAGGCTGGCCATGGACGACGGCATCCCGGACCATGGAAGGCAGGGGGGGTGTAGAAGTCTGTGATTGCCGCTGTACTAACAACAATGTCAGCTACGAATTAATAGATTGTTGATCATGTACTTACGAAGGTCACTCGGAATAGCAGCGCCGAAAGTCGCAACTGCCTGCAAGTTACGCTGAGAGACCGCCAATGAAGCTCCGGCGACGTTGAGAGATTGTGCAACGGTTGCCGCGCTAGCACCATGGAAGGCGACCCGTCCGATTGCTGCGACGATTTGCTGAGTGCCGTCCTCATGCCAATGCTCGTCGAAGAGTCGGAATAGGCGGCTGTGTTCCATCTCCCAGTCCACCTTGTCATCTTTGGGATCACCGGCGAGGTACTTCTCTGGATTTGCGCTTCCCTCCCGTTGAGCAAACTCGGGCTCTCCAGTTGCATGGAAACGCATCTGTAAGTGATAATCAGTCGTGTGTGAGTAGAACATATGCTAAGGAATGTGATAAACTTACAAAGCAGAACATCATAGCGAGGTTGTTCGGCGTGATCCCCAGCTCTTCAGCTTTCCAGATGACACCGTTGCTACGGCTGTCCTGCTTGCCACTGACAATGGAGGAGCTTCCGTACAGAGCAGCCCTGAAATACTGTATGATACCAGACCGTAGTTAGAAAAAGCACAAGTATATTATACGAAGAATCACTTACATATCCGACCTCTGGTACATAGAACACAACTTTACTCGCGTCCGGATGAGTCGTGTCCGTACCGTGAGGGTAATAGATGGGGGGAAAGTGGTCGAAGCATCGCCCACGAAGGACCTTGAGAACAGGGTGATTACGCCTGGCTTCCGCTGAGCGTACGAGGGAAGCTGCGTCTGGGCCTGCAACTGCGGGTATGCCAAAGGGGATAGCGTCCTTGATATTGAGCAAGAGCTTGCTCTTCGAGTCCTGTGCGTCCTTCTTTATCTGTAAGATTGTAAGTAGGTGCTTCGAACGCCCCGCGTGCCATGTGAAGAATCCGACTTACTACTTGCCCGAACCATTTGTGACGTCCCATCAGGCTAGTGAGATCGAAAACAGTCTGTTCAGACTCGTCCTTGATGTACTGCCAGGTCTCAGCGGCCATCGACTTTTGCTGCGACGCCAGAGACTCCCATCGGACGATGGGGTTTTTGTAGTTGATGTCGGGCATGCGTCGGTACACGAACCAAGCGGGGTCTATCCAGAGGTGAAGCGCATACACAGCTTTGCGACCTACCGCGTGTATGTCATCGCCGTGCTGTATGAACTCTGGTGGGATTTCCACCCTCTTCTTCCTCTTGCTCTTTCCGCCGCTATTGCCAGTGGCAGCTTCCATTTTCCCGACTTCAATCACTAAGCTGCGCACTCGACGGCGCAACTCAGCATTCTGCATTTGTAGCTCGTTACATGCCTGTTGTAAGTACAATTGAGATGAGCGGGGCGTGCGGCAATAATAGATAGTAAACCTCACTTTCTGAAAGTCCTTGATCGTGGCTGTCTCGGGGTCAGGGGTGTCGATAGAATCAGGGAGGTCGTCGTCGAGCTCCAAGCTTGCTAACTCGCGCGTTAGCCTGTCATCTTCATCCTCAGAGGAGTCGTCGTTCAATCTAGCGGTTGCAGCAGACATCGTAAGTGGGAGTGAGGTCTGCTGTAGTATGTCAACGTACCAAACACTTTTATACAACTACGGACTTGACAATTCTCTGCTTGTAAGACTGTTTCCTCTAGTAAGCAGAAGTGGCTGAGAAGAGCAAACCAATGAGGACGTACCAGATAAGACTTCGCCGACAACATGAACGTTGTGGGTACGGTAGAATATCGGGCTCATAACGCACATTAATAACGGCGATGTCGACGATGTATCAATGGTACAGGAGGCATGTCAGTACTTCGCCGGCCATATTAAAAGTGTTGAGTACGGTAGAACCCTGGGGTCGACGATCTCAGGTCCTGTGGCCAATTCAGTAGATACTTTGCCGGCCTGTGCCATATAAAACGTGTTGGGTACAGTAGAATTCTTGGTTCTAACCCGACATTAGTGCGTCGATGTCAGCGATAGCAATGGTTCATGAGCATCATGGGTACATACCGGACCATGCTCACTGCCAAATTACCGAGAGGATAGCCCGTGTGGGTGGCCCGGAAACGCAACGGGAGCTTCCTCACGATGAGGAAGCATCACCCAGATGATTCTGAAGTCGGGATCATCGATACTCATTAGAGCACTAAGAGAATTCTGTAAAATTAGCGATGTGGCAAAAGCTAACAACGGTAGGTTCACGTACCACATTATCAAGCATTAAACATCCTGTGTGCAAGAGTAAGAGTCAGTAATCGTTAAGTAACACTAGTTACCTATGGTTAACTCACCGTGCACATTATGTCTGATGGTAGGCAGAGGTAAGCATGAGCTGAGCGCTATAGATTAGATAACAGAACTCATCATCTTCTTAGATCACACCCTCATCGAACACAGTTATTCGAGTCGTCGATAGCAATTGCATTGTTGTAGTTACATAGTACGTATACTATTATTCAAAGCCTCATCCGTACTTGCGCAGCCATATCGCGATTAGGGAACAGATCAATACAGCGGAAAAACATATCCTCGTCCAATGTGTCAACCACCAGCCGTTCATGCTCATGACTCGCGTCTGAGAGCAGCAATGCCCCTCTCTTGATAGCGCGCAGCGGAACGATGATAGAGTCCTTGCGGGGCTTCTCCTTGACTCGACAGAGCCCCAGTTCACGGTCAATCCGTCGTTTGGCACCGCTGAGATTAGGAGTCGCGTCCAACGGCTGGACCAACGCCAGACCACTGACAGCACCTCCGAACTTGAAGGTGAAGACGTATACGAGCTGGCAAAAGATAAGCCGAGAGGCTTGTTCAACGATGACACAGTCATAGCGTGGTTTCTTGTGAAACTCTGGCGAGCAATGAAGGAGGTCAGACTCCTCGTGCCAGGTTACCTTGGATTCGTAGTTCACTCGTAGCAGACGATACTCCGTTATCTGAGGGAAATTTGAGTGATGAGTTCTCGAGTTAAACAGCTTGAATAAATACTCACCTCGTCTACTATTCCGATATTGACGTCCCTGCTCGCTATACGCTCAGATGTCGCAAGCCGATCGTCTTCGTCTTCTCGGGAGACCAAATCGCGGATGCACGTTGTGAGTTTGGTTCTGAAGCCGTGGAAAGCTGGATCTGATTCGTGGGTTCGTTCGAGGGCCAGGATACTGAGGGTGTTGCCAAGAGATCCGAGGTAAACGTGGTTGAATTGGGTCGTGACTTCCTTGTTTTTCTTCTTCCCCTTTTCGTCGTCCTTTTGTGAGTTGACCCATTCATCGCGGGCCTCAATGTTCGCTCGGATATCGCAGATTACCATGGAGAGGTCTTCCAGATGTGCGAGCTGTCGATGGTAATTAAATAATACTGATCAGGTTACTGACACATAAGACCAAGATTGTATGAACTCACCTGCCCTTCGATGTTCTTGAAATTCGTCTGCATCTGATAGGCCTTGCGCAGGGGTCCGTGGAGCTTCTCCGAGGCCTTGGTGTCCATATTTGCGATGACGCCCTTCAGCCGTATGTCCCGTGAGGCATGCAGGTGCGTATGCACCTTGATAATACCGTCCCAATCCTTTGTGAACTTCTCGTCGATTTCTTCATCCTCACACGTTTCGCTATACGTCTAGAGGGATTATAACCACTTGAGAGAAGGTTCATCGACATGTAAACAGTTTTGACTCACTTGAAGACGCTTTCCAAACTCCTGAATGGTTGTATCGTAGTCTGTGAGCATGTCTTCGGTCTGTACAGACAGCGCGACGTAAGTGTCGCATTCGATGTACTTTCGTAACACCTTGAGTAGCTTGAAACCGTACGAATCGACGGGGAAGACGCTGTAGCTGCACTGGATGATAATCTAGAACGGGATGTTATGCGTGAGTCTTAATGTAATGTATTTATCAAAGACTATACCTTCGATAGATCAGCCCACTTGCCTCCATCGTTGAAGTCCGTGTCCGCGAGCCCACTGAAACGGGTCAAGTTAGGCCAAGAGGGAACCGAATTGAGGCTGACGAAGGAGGTTTAGAGACGTACACACAAGGCTGAAGATTAACTGACCAGTCGTCGATGAGTGTCTGAGCTTTGCGACTCAGCTTCTCGACGATTAACTTCATTATCTTCAAGACATGAAGGAAGATGCCGAGGTGGTACGCGTGAAGGCGATCAAACGATAACGCCTTATAGATGTTCGTACGCATCACATCCCAAAAGGAATTCTGTGATAACAAGCTTGACAATTAGTAGGCGTGAAAATAAAGCCAAAGCTATAGTATAACGGACCTTCACTGCTCGCAAACCGAAGTGCTTTAGCTTCTTATCCTTGATCCCCTTCCCTTCCACCTTTTCCACTAACGCCTGCGCGTGTCCCTCTTCACGTTCTGCATAGGTCGCAGATAGATTTGAGAGTTCGCCTTCAGGTATTAGGCAGATCGGACAAGGCGCAAGTCCGTGGAGGCCGCGGGTTAGAGCGAGGAAACATCTGAATACATGTAATGAGTATAATTATATAGCATCATCTTGTTATTAAACTTACTGCTCTTCATAATCTGCGGTAATAATATGCACGAAAGGATATACCGTGCGTTCCTTGTTGTCACCGCATTTCAAGCGATACCCAGTGCGAGAGTGGCCATAGATTTGCTCTAGTAATATGCGGAAAGTCTCGTGGTATATGGCGTTCTTCCAATCTATGTAATTCTTTTTGTATTTCTCGCCCGCTGGTTCATGAATCTATCGAAACGATGATGAGTATCAAGTATATATATGAACATAATAGGCATACCACTGGAACCATGCCCACAACGCGACCTGCCCCCACCCCACCGCCATTTCGAATTGTTGCATCGAGGTTCGATAGGCGTACGACAATCGGGTGGCCTTTCTGGGTCCCGAACGTCGACAGCTTGCTCTTGTCGGCCCAGACGATGAGACCGACAGGTTTTCCTTCGTCGTCGCTTGTAACTATATCAGACTAATCACACAGTATGGTTCAGCCACCGTAACATCGTTGAGATAGCGCAATATTTACCTGTACATCCCAGAACATCTCCGCGGTCCACGGCTCTTCCCAGAACCTCACCCAGCGATGGCCATCGTATATCCAGAGTTTCTGAGCATCCCAATGGAAGAACGGAGCTAACTTAGGATCTTCGATTTGTTGTACGACCCAGTCCCACATTGGGCGGTGATGGAAGTCATACTCGGGCCTTGTCTTCTTGTACACAGCAGACACGGTGGATTTTGAGAACTAAAACATGGTATTATTGCTTCTGAACAGTCTATGTAATACAAACGAACGTCTAAGTTATGCACATACCATTGGGTAGAAATCAGAAGCTTTCTCCCAAGCTCGGCGGACGTCGCTCTGTGAATTAAAAGTTAACTCCACCTCGCCAGTCTGCACTCCGCGGATAAGCTTCAGCAATCGCTCCGTAGCCGCGTGGCTCATGCGAGACTCATGGACGATCTCAGCAAACTCGAAGTCGCCACGAGTTTGGAAAGGCCGCCACGGCTCATCGAGAGTAGAGGCGAAGTCGACCTCTGGGCGAACCTGGCGGTACTGATCGAACGGGTACACGATCGTCGACGGCTTCATTCCTGCCCCGGGGTGATATTCGACCCTGATGTCGTCGACGTTGGGAGTTACTTCAGCCTGAGCTGTGGAGTCCGTTGTGGGTGGATGTGGGGGCGGGTTAACGTCTAAGGGAGGCTGAGGGAGGAGCCGTGGTATAAGGTATGATGCATTATCCACACTGAGTATACAGGTGTGTACGATGCATTACTTCAGGCAATATTATGGTGGGTGA
>JAXQGX010000200.1:0-19078 GCA_037040455.1 Irpex sp. P115-07
TACCGTGCATGTTACATTGAAATATGCATTTCGCAGGGAATGGAATTTGCCGAACCAGAAACATCTATGACCTTCGCTACAGGCACTGAGAGTACTCTGGTGGCCATGAATAAATCAGCAAGTGCAAGTCTCGCATAGCAATGAAATTCATGACTCAACTGTAATCCGAATATGCCGCCATCATGTCAATTCTCTTTCCTAAATTCAGTACAACTTGGACGACATGGTTGATATGTCATGATATGCCATGGGTGATAACCGTTGAGGTCGGCCGCGTACCAGGATGTGGGGATCTGTTACAACTTATCAAGTCCAATGCACACGGGAAAATATCGCGGTTCCGACAACTCTCGAAGCTTTCTGGTTATAAATGTTGGTGGTAACCGGCGCAGCACCTCGTCACTGAGATGGTATTCAGAGAATGTAATTGCTGTACCTGTAGAACTAAAAATTCTTTTCACTGTGTTGGATCTGTTCAACAAGTGGTATACATTTCACAACATCATATTATACAACTGAAGCCTTCATTTCAGGTGATTATACTGCCTTCCTTCACTCGCTGGAAGATGGCCATTTCCCTAGAATGATATCCGCAGCTATAAAACGGAAAAGAATATCAGTCCCGAAAGGTTTCCGTGACAGTTAGTCTCACTCACCTATTTCGCCAATACCATACGCCGTTGCTAGAAGGAACACCGTAATGAGTACCATAGTCGAATGTCGGGAAGAAATGAGAGGTGTACGTACACAGCGTGTTAGCACCCACATGCAGAGGCACAATCGACACATCGACGACTCTCAGGTTCGTCGTACCGTAGACCTTTAGCTCGGGCGAGACAACGCCGCCTTTCTCTCGAGGCAGCATGGAGCACGTTCCGACGGTATCTACACAAAAAAATTAATGAGGACGAATGCGGCCTCTATGTCAGCACGTGTGCACTACGGACGCCGCTAAGAAACGTACGGTAGATAGTCACGAACGACTTCCGGATCCACTCTTTGATGTCTTCCTCAGTCTGGACCTCAGGACCTGGGTTTACCTCTTTCGTGATGATATCTTTGAACGGAGCGTGCGAGGCGATGCGACGCATTCGGAGGAAGTGCTCGTACATCATGTCCAAGTCTAGAAAGATCACGTACACATTAGTCGTTTCATAATGGAGGGGGGAAAAGGGATGCAATACCGATGTCCTTGGACAGATAGCGTGGGTCGATCTCAGGGGGTACGAGTGGGTCGTTCGAGATGGAGTGCTACAACGAATGGGATGTACGATTAAGCTCGCTGAGCATAAATAGAACGATGGAGAACGCACGATAGTTCCCCGCGACAACCCATGGTTGAACACCAATCGCATAGTAGCGTACCTCTTCCCCGGCTCAGGCTTCTCTGCATAGCCCAAGATCGCATGAGACCTCGCTACCACAACAACTCCAAAAATCCACAAGCCACAAGCCACTCACTAGGAAACGAATCAAACATCGGCGACACAATCCACTGGAACCCGGGCGATCCTCCCTCCCCCGGAGAATGTTTCTTCGCCAGAAGCTTATACTGCTCCAACAATCCCTTCTTCACCTGCACGTCCGCTCCGTCTCCGTCCTGCATGCCAGCAATCTCGGTTTGCAGGTCCTCGATGATGCGGAGGATAGCTTTGTGCAGCTCTGATGGGCGGCGGGGGTCGACGGGGAGAGATGCAAGGGGCAGGTTGGCTACTACACCTGTACGGCCGGAGAACGTGCCTTTCCCTTCTGCTAGCTCTGTATGTTGTGGTGTAGAATTCGAGCGTACGAGAAGAACAGATGAGTGATGGGTAAGTTGGTACAACTTGAGGGGGAGAAGCGCACCGTATGTGACACCGGCATATATGTGCTCTTGCAGGTTCTCTCCAACGCCAGGAAGCTCCACCTTGACCGGAACATCGATTTTGTTCAGGACGTCCCGTCGACCGATCCCAGACAGCTCGAGGATCTGCGGCGACGTCAACGTGCTATGTCACGACGACCGGTCAGTAGACCGCACAAAAACGTAACAAAATTAAAAGAATTCGAATGTAGAGGATATACACACCCAGCACTCAAAATAACCTCCTTCTTCGCCTTCACGCTATACACCTCTCCCGCGCCAGTGCTAGTGCCGTAGGAGAACTCAACGCCGGTAGCCGTAACCTCACCATCAGCATCAGGTGGGGAGAGAAGGACTCGACGGACGACGGCGGTGACGAGGACGGTGAGGTTCTTGCGGTTCGCGTTCGGTTTGTAGAAAGCCTGTTTGGTTAGAGTCAGGATAGCCATGAAGATTAATATTACTAGTGATGAGGAAGTGGTGATGGAGGAAAGGGGAAAGGTACGGACGGTGGCTGCGTACGACCGAGTGTTTGTCTCTGGGTCTAGGGTGAACGGGCGGACGTAACATCCAGTGGGCTATTTGGCAGGAGTACTATCAGTACGGTCAGGAGCGTGAGAGGTCAATGCGGATACCTACGTCTCCATTGTACTATCATCACATCATATGAGCATATGAGCATACATTCCACACACAAACCAGTGAGCAACTCACCGCCTTCCTATTCACCTCAACCCCATCGTTCCTAAAAGTCTATAACATACATATCAGCCCACACTCATATCCCCAGCTCACTCTCAATCGCAACTCGCACATACCTCCAAAACACAACCCTCCCCCTCCCCAACCTCCCCAATCGCCAACTTAACAGGGCCCTCCCTCCCCAATTTCGACTCCTCCAAATCAATATACTCAAGTTGCGGTACTTCGGGAACGAGTCCCTCGACGCGGTTGATACGGGGTAGGATGTTCTTGAAGGTCCAGGTTGGGTCGTTTGTGAGGGTGGACCAGTCTGGTTATACGTAGAAAGGAGAGGTCAATGTACCAGTCATCGTCGAGAGGGTGGAGGGGATGAAGGGAGTAAAGGTAGGGGAGAAGAAGAAGAAGAAGAAGAGAGGGACGTACCGTCGTAGTCCCGTTGAGGAGGCCTGAACCACGCCATGTAGTTTATAGCCGAGGAGCCGCCTAGGCCTTTCCCTCTGTTCGGTACAAGCACAAGCACCGCAAGTTAGCCTTCCTGGCAGTCCAGCAGCGGCGAATCTTATAGAGGGGAGGAGGAAGTTGAGCAAGACGTACCGCTCCCAAACACCTACTCGATCGGCAGCGTGTTTCTGCTTGATCTGTATACGATCAGAAATCAGTGGATTAGTGGAGTCAGTTCGGTTCAGTAGACAGGGAGACAGGTGAGGGAAGTGGGGGAAGTAGAGTAGTCAATCACCCATTTATGTCTGTACGCCAGCTTATCCTTCTCGAACAGCAGCCCGAACCGTCTTTCTTTCACTACCCCAAGTACCCAAGTAGCGTTAGTATCACACATAACATTCCAAGGTATCAATCAGTCCTGCATAGAATATAATGGTAGGAGAGAGCGCACTAACAAACATCAGGATCATCCAAATTAGCCTCCCCCCCTTCCAACACCAACACCTCGTTCGCGGTGGCCTCGTCGGTGACGAGGCGCGCTGCTAGCGTCAGGCCTGCCGTCTACAAAAGGTCTCTCAGCTCTGGTGTTCCATGCCACAATGAGTGGGGATGAGACGCACTCCGCCTCCTACAGAAATGTGTAATGGGAAGTCAATGAATGAAGAGGAGGAGGAGGAGGAGGAGGAGGATAAAGGTAGTAGAGGAGACGCACCGACGATGATGTAGTCGAACGAGCGGTTGGCGACGTCTTCGAGGGTTGCTAGTGCGGTCATACTTCGATCAATGTAGTTCTGGGTAAGTAAGTAGTACGAGCAGTCGGTCAAGGAAGCTCAGTGAGACGAGACGAGACGGGGGAGACTCCGAGTATATATAGCTACAGTGAACCCGTGCGCGTGGGTAGAGAAGTCACGAAGCCATGGGACGGTCCGACTCGATAACGGAAGTCTATGATCATGATGAACTTCTACAATTGTACAAGTGTGCGTTTGGCTGGCGTTCTAGGTAAGAATGCCATGTGACCATCGAAGCGTTCAAGTTGCTCGGAGCAAACGCCACAATTGCAAAGGCTTTGTGGCGCCAATTGCAATCTCTTCCAAGTTTACCGTGACACAGAGAGATCTTAGCAGAACTGTTGTTCTAGTCTACTCCTTCTCCTTCACAAGGCTCCTAATCAACCTGTCGCAATCTACCCGCGCAGACCATCAGCATCTCAACATTCCTCCTAATCCCTCACAAGACAAAAGCAAAGTTAAAGTTGAGCGAAGACGCACCTTCGACGGCCTTCTTAGACGTAGCCATCCCCTTCACCTGGCCCTTCTCCCGTTCTTTGTCGGCTTTGACGACGGTCGCGTGGGTCTTCTCTGTGAAGGTCTAGGTATACGTCAGTCGATCAGCATTCAGCACTCAATAGTTAGTTAGTCCTGAATGGTCGAGGTCTGGTTCCGGATATGTGGGTGTGAAGAGCGTAAAATATGTGTACATGAGCACGTACCAAGAACTTGCGATGCACGACAAGAAGCCGCTCCCACAACCCCCGGATATCGTCCTCCGCAGCGGCGTACTGCATCACGAAGCCGTCGAATATCGTTTTCCTACAATCCCCAGTCAATTTACACATTTCTAGTTGGGGGAGGGGGAGGGTGCCGGATACGTACATGTCGTCCAGAGAAGCCTGCAACTCTGTGACTTCCGTACTCGCCTGTATAGGATGAGCTGACTATATGCGTACTCAAAACGAAAGGGGCGTAGGAGCGGTGGAGAGGAGAGGAGAGGAGGGGTAGAGAGCAGGGGAGAGCACGGGAGTAAGAGGATAGTGGATAATACGCACGCTCTTGGCCAGCTCGGACCTCGCAAGAGCCAAGAACTTGCTTTCGTTGTCTTTTCTCTTCTTCTCCAGCGTGTCTATAATAACAATACACACAGCCTCCGTCAGTGTTCCATCTTGCATTATGACCGCATATATGCGCCTGAAGCATTATGATCGCATATATGCGCCTGAAGCATTATGATCGCATATATGCGCCTAATAAGTAGAAGAGCAAGGGATGCGTACTTTGGACTTGTTTAGCGACAGCTACCATCAACCTAAGTATTCCACCTCGTTAACACCAACACCACCCAAACAAAAACGCAAAACAAAAGCAAGAAGAGGAGAGGAGGAGAACGTACCCAGAATCGTCGCTCCCATCGGAGAGCTGCGTCCCCATCTACACCACAGAGCAAACAAACCACCACACCACCATTAATATTGTCAGCGAGAGTGTGAAGAAGACGGAGAGTCCATACCTCTTTTGCGGGCATCTTGGAAATAGTGGTGGTAAATAACAAACAATGAATCGATTGAAGGCGGTGGGGAGAGAGGGAGGTCGAGGTCGAGGTGGAGGGAGGCAAGAGAGTGGAAGGCATGCTTCTATGACGCGGTCACGTGAGCACCATCACCATCGTTCCGCCGTAATTAGCTGTAGCTGTAGTCGTGCATCCCTACGCACATCTGCGCATCCAAACGAAGAAGCTCCCACGCCCCAAACATACCACCGCCAAAACCTTCATGACATCCAGTTCAAGAAGCCCGTGCACCGTCTCCCTGCACGACATGAAAGCGCGAGCACATCCACACCGGCCCGCTCGCACCCCCTCCCACTCCCACATCAGGAGAAGCAGCAGAAAGCTCAAGCCACGGACGCCACACATGCACCTCGATCCCTTCCCCCAGCTGCATATCCACACTACTACTCTTCCCCACCCCCATCCCTATCCCATGCGCAGGGTGGTTAAGGTTATGCCGAAACAACACCGTGACCTCCCTCCCCTTCCCGCACTCTCCCTCCTTCGTATGGCTGTGACAGGGAGAGGAGTCGAGAACGAGACACCTGACGAGCGTGACGACCGGCGCGCGCGACTTATGTTGTGGGTGGATGGTGTTCTGCGGGAGTGGCGTCCGGTGAAGGAGACTGATCGTCTTTAATTTCACGTCCGGCTTGACTTTGACTTTGACTTTGGCCTTCCCGGCGGCATATGTATGCTTGTAGCTGCGAGCGGTGTACTCCTCCCATAACTTCTGATCAGTGTCGCTCTCCGCGAACCTACGGCTGAACGACTCCGCCAGCCCGCCCCTACATCACACACCCAACCGTCACGTCAATCATTCCTACTCTTACTACACAACATGGATGAAACGCACCTCACGAACCTTCCCCTCTCCCCACCCCCACCCCTCCTAACCTTCTCAGGACTAACCTCCAATCCCCTTCCAAGCTCCCTATCCACAATATCTCCATACACCCCCACTCCTCCCCTTCCCCCACCTCCCTGATGGCGCAAGAACAAAGAAAATAACTCAGACGACCCGCTCTCCGTCCTAGGGTCGGTGGCGAGCGCGACGCGCGTCGTTGATATGGTTTTCATCTTTGACGGCGTTGTGTTCGTGGTTTGTAAGCGAGGGAGGGCGAGGAGAGGTGGTATGGGGACTGGTTTCAGTGGTACTGATACGTTGGAGGGTTTGCGCGTGGTGGTGGTGGGTGGGTTGTACAGCATCCGACTGGTGTTGCTCTCCCTCGTCTTCTCTTCCCTCTCCCTCTCCCCTCTTTCTCTCTCCTTACCCTTTGCAGGCGAAGCGAAAGCTAGCGATAGAGCGGAGGCTCTCACTAGACTAGCATCACTTGCGGGTTTGGGTTTAGCTATCGAGACCCCAGCTAGAGAGAAAGATGGAGGCGGCCGCTTCGCAAGAACTCTCGCTTTCGAACTCGCATCATTAGATCTATCCTTATTCGACAGAGCAGACCCGAAATCCGACGGTGGTACGAGCTTCGTTCCGCTAGTACTCGAAGAGCCTTCACCTCTTCTAGTGCTCGTGGCAGAGGTGGTGGCGAAGTCGGAGTGGAACTTGGGAGTAGGCACACTCCGCTTGTGGTTGTGAGTGGTTGGAGGTGCGAAGCCGTCGGGGAGTGCTCGTCCATGCGTGAAGCCGTCTGGTAGGAGGCGAGGCCGTTTCGCAGGTTTCGGATTCGAGCTCTAACAATCAGTCAGTTGGTCAGTCAGTTGGTCGAGTGGGTGAGAGTGATTCGAGAATGAGTGAGAGTGATGAGTACGACCCGTCGAAAAGTTAAGCGGACTTACGTCTTCGCGTGTACTACTACGCTCGTTCCTGTCCATTCGAGTTCTCTCTCGCGTGCGTTTCGAGCTCTAGATCTCTCTCTCTCTTGCGCGCGCGCGCGTGTGTGTATGGGTTAGGGAGTGGGTAGAAAGAGGATGATGATGAGGAGTGGGTCGGTCGGTCGGTGAGTGAGATTGGGTCGTTGTGAGTCGGTGAGTCGGCGGGTCGGTGAGTTGGTCAGTCTGTGTGGTCGGTGGGTCGGTGTGGTATGAGCGAGGATGGTAAGGGCTGGGTAGAAAAAGGAGAAAGAGGTTAAGGCAAGGAGAGGAGAGGGAGAGGAGGCAGAAGGAGGAGGAGGAGGAGGGCGTGGGGAGACGCGGGCACGTGATGGTAATGCTGTTACGTCACGCGTTCCAACGCCGTCACGTCTAGCTTTCACTGGCAGCTTGAACTTGAACTTGAATTCGAAGCAGACTCGAACGATGGACATTCAAAGTTCGCCATGACAGTGAGCGATTGAAAGCACAAGTTTCTAATTGAAAGCTACTGATCAGCTCTTCTCAGACAGCTGGCATGCGGCCTCGTTAATTTTCTTCTTGCATAAGTATGCTTACAGTGTGAAGGTCGGTATCGGTGTTGAATGTAGGCTACAGTCGCTTTGAAGTTTGAACTGAGCACTTGCAGAAAGTCTAGGATGCACCAACGTATCGGCCCTCGGTTAGATAAACTTAGACTTCCAACGGGTTCGTATGGACTCGGATAGCAGCGCTAGCCAATCAGACCACCGTTCATCATGATGCTCTTACCCCATGTCAACTGAAGAGTTGTGCATGAATTTACTCAAGTACAGATGGTGGTCTCGCGCTCCTTGAGTCTTGGGTTGCGCTGTCGGCTAAGCTGGACCAAACACGACTCGACTCGACGTCGGGCGTCGGACGGTGGAACTTCTGGAGAAGATGCTGAAGTGTTGAAGCTTGAAGTGCTGCACCAAGCCGTCAAACCGTTCGATTCTCTCCTAACTCGGACGGGGTGTGCACTATTGATAACACGTAAGTCTTCTTGCTTTTATTACTTCTCAGTTGAGAACTAATTAGCTCGAGCTCGCGCATAGCTCTCACTCAGTATATCTCGTCCTTGCCGTGACGCCCGATGCTATATGGCTAGCGGAAGATGTCCACTTTGACACGTTTGTCGTACTTATACTGGCCCGCTACGGTACACTGGCAGGCAGGTGTCCGGTTCCATTCACATGTGCTGCGGTCAATCTTCGTCTGTCACGATTGTTAACCCAATGGGTTGGACAAAGCTCGAACAACTCGAGGTAGACGCGGGAAGAGAACGTCTCCGTCGGTACGTGGTGCAGACTATTTGAGTCGCAGTCGCGACATTCACGATGGTTGCAGGTTTCCGCCACTAGCTGAGTATAGCGAGCATTTAGCTTTAAGCTTGGATATCGCAGATACAAGCTGGCATAAATAACTATCTAGTAACGTGAAGAACACCGCCGTTGCAAGCGTCAATGTTTCGTCGTGAACATACCTACACTGCGTATCTGCCAATATTTTCTCTCGAAGAAAATGTGAAGAAAGGAGAGGGAGTAAGGATGCCTTTGACATCACCTTTTTCCGAAGAGAAAATTACACCTTTTCCTTTCACTTTCCCATACATTTTCCCTAGATTTCCTTTGTTCCCTTTGTTCATTTCATTCCTTTTCACAGACCTTTGTGCACAGAAAAAAGGTGATAAGAAAGGCAGCATTTGGCACTTTATTTTCGCTACATTTTCTCAGGGATAAAATATTGGCAGATACGCAGTGCTAAGTGCTAGTACTATCACACCTCCCCACCAATCACCGCTCAACCGCAGCCTCCAACTCCCTCACAGCACGCTCAACATCGCCCATCGGATCCGTCGTCCACGTCCACCTCTGAACGTCAACCATATCCTCCTCTATCACCTCCCTCAACACCCGCTCCGGCATCCTCTCATCCTCCGAGTCATTAGACTCACGGTGCATTTTCACGCGAGGGCTGTCCAGCCAGGCGATCTCGCCGGTTTTGAAGGAGAGGTCTTGGATGTGCTGGGCGAAGGGCCGGCGGGTGGTGTCATAGATCCTTAGCGCGGTTGGGATGGAGGACTTTTGGGTGGAGGGGTGGGCTAGGAGGGTGGCGAGGACGAGGGCGTCCTGGTGGATGATGAAACGAGTGTTAATGGAACAGGAATAGGATAAGGCGTAGCGTACCTCGATAGCTTGACCGGCACCAGAGGCCAAGTGAGGTGTCATTGCGTGTGCCTGCGAGGGAAGGAACCGTCAAGACTCAAGAATTCCTTATACCGAATCTACAACCAACTATCTATGAGTGACATGGGACCGAACGAGCTTACCGCATCGCCCAAAAGCGCCACCCGACCAGAGACAAACGTCTGCAGCCCCCTCACTTCATTGACAGCCCACTTCGACGGACTCTTCATCGCCTAGTACCATCGAACCCCTCCCCGTCAGTACTCAACTCAACAACAAGTTGCAAATACATCAAATTGTATCAAGAAACAAGAGAGCAAGTACCTTGAGGAGAGCGTAAACCTCTGGACTCCATTGCGAGAAATGAGAGATCATCTCGTCGTTGGAAGCTTCGGAGAACCAAGGTCCATCGTACGTCGTCCCGCGCGCGGTGGGCGTGGCTACCAGGGCGACGCAGTTTACCATCTGGCCTTGGGATATAGGGTACGACAGGACGATCTACGTGTGTTGTATTCGTCAAGCACTTTATGATGTCAGACACGTCGGTAAGTACGTACCGTGTTCTTTCCCATGTACTACGGACAAAATTCACTCAGCGTCAGTATGGAAGGTTTCCAAGTATCGTACACAAAGATGAACAATGGCGAACGTACACAAACTGGCGAAGAGATAGACGTGTGATCAGGGTACTCCGCCTTGAACGCTTCCGTCTTGACGAGAGCGCGGTACGTGACCACACCCGACCACGTAGCGTCCACACATCGTAGATACGTCGCAGCCTGACCTCCATCTTCAGCTTTCGCAGCTAAATCACTGAACATAGTCCCCCGAACGGCAGACCTGATCCCGTCCGCGCCGACTAGAACGTCGCATGTGGCGGTACTTCCGTCCTTGAAGTGCAATGTCACTGGCTCCGAGGAAGAGGAAGGAGAGGAAGACTCTTCAGTGTACGATACGAGTCGTTTGCCGAAGTGGGTGCGATAGCTTGACGGGATGTTTATCTCGAGGATCTTGAGGAACTCTGCTCGGTGGTAGGACTGCATCGCCTCTATACGCGCGAACAAAGTACACAAACCGACTATCAGTGTGGTACGCATGATTTCGTATTGTCAGCGACGTACGGACTGCTTGTCCCGCGGGGAGCAGCTCAGGCTGGTCTCCCTTGTAGTACGTCATCTTTCCATCTATTTCACGCCATCAGGTTAGACACAGCACAACACCTAGAAAGTACCCGATCTTCAATTTCAGTCACCCTCACCTTGACCCATACTAGTGCTTTTGCTCTTGAGATCCTCCTCCAGCCCAAGACCCACCAAAGTATCCCACACACGCGGCCACAAACCTATACCCGCGCCGATCTCACTGAAGCTTGCCGCACTCTCGTAGATATCGACGTCGAAATCCGCGTTTGTTTTTGCTAGTGCTACTGCAAAGACAAGCCCACCTATGCCACCGCCTCTATTGTATTTGAAGATACGTTAGCTGGTCAATTATAATAGAAGGAGCTGGGACGATGAGACGGACACGATGGCGACTCTGAACTTTCCCTGTGATGCCATGTTTTTGTTTTAGGATATTTGTTGAGTTCTGAAGAGAGATAGAGGTAAGAATGGCCGATCTTGCTATACTGACCATTTATATAGGATTGTGGGCTATAGATGCCGCAAGTATGACGGCGAATCGCTGCCGAAACCGAAGACAGGGGCAGGTGTGTCTGCCCTGGTCATGGGCCTCAGGGTGATCGCAGCCGCGATAGAACTCCATTGCATCGCGTGTGGGAAGCATCGATATCCTTCAATATCCTGATACGCCCAGCAACTCGAGTCATTCGGCGTGAGAGCTGCATGCAGCAGATCACTTCCCAGATTTGCGCGGTTGACTGGATGTCGCTCTCTGATACCCACGCCCTCATATCTCATACGTACGTCAAGAAGTTTGTGTGTAGACGTCAATGAGAATTCGCGATTGTGAATTGGGGGAAATGTTGCTTACTATCCTGTACGATCATATTACAGTTATCCTTGACTGTCGGCTGGCCGATCTGCATGCTGGTAATCCTGGAACTTGAACTGGACACCGGGCTGTCAAACAGGCGCAAATCGAGTCCATGTGTACTTTCCTAGCGCTAGTACAAGCTTCGAATGCACTGTCGAAGCTGCCGCAAGCTAGAACTCTCCGCTAATAAAGAAAAGAGTAGAAAAGAGTATTCTCACCGACCCGATAGTCAAGATCTTATGGAAAACCAACCAAATCGATACGCGTTCGTTTGTGCGGAAGGCTGCCAGATACGACTGGCCGTGCATTGCAAAGAAAGGCACAATTCGACACCTGGTATAGGGGATGTTTTGCACCAATAAGCCATGGATGGCCACAATATACTTGGCTGCCTACTATCTCATGAGAATATGTCAGACAGTTCAATCGTTCCATGCTGCACAGATAAAGGCAAAGTAGTAACTTACTGAATCGACGGCTTGGTACGGCGCAACTTCAAGTTGGAGTTGGCTCATATTTTGATCGTCTGACAATTCTCAGAACGCTTCAGACGCCGCAAACCAGTATACTGGGAGATCCACGCTAATACCCTCGCAAGGGATTTGCGTTCGACATTAGACCAAGTTGAGAAAAACAAGTCAGTAGAAGGAGAGCAAAGCACTAAGCGCTTTACCGCTCGGCGCAGCCGGCGAGAGCCGGCGGCTACAGTGTGCCACGGAGTCGGACTTCGAGTCGGAGGCTGCACTAACTTCAAGTTGAACTTGGTCATGAACTTGAAGACTTGAAGCCTGAAGCTTGAAGTGCCACTATCCATGGCCAGATCATGACTTGTACAAAGTCGTACAAGACAACTCATGCTCGTCTCTGTTCCAAACAAAACCGGCATACATGTAGTTACAATTGGCCCACTGGCACAACACCTTGACCTCAGTGACGACTCAACGACTCGGTAAGTCACATAAGATTTTTTACAATCCAGGCTGTCGTTGTCTACACACATTGCCATTAAAGTCGGTGGCTAACACAAGAGTCTATTGCAGTTATCAGGGCCTTGCGTTGTGGCTATTTAGGCCGGTCACGGGGTAGATTTGCGGTCACCATGGTCGCGACAACAAATGCACAACGCGACCATGGCCAAACTGCCAAGCCACGGGCCACTTCAAGCTTGGCCTTACTGTAGTACCATGTCCACCGGATGGTCTGTTGTTATGAACCTGTAAAGGTATGTTGAAGGCCCTAAGGGCCCAAATACGCACTTGCAAATTTTTATGGCCGCAGAGTACATTCATGAGTGGCCCTCCGAGTCGAACGTTTCTCAAGAATGCAGGTGCAGCAACTTTCAACAGGTATATAAAGGGCACGGTCTTCTGCACTACACCCCCCAACTTCCAGCCGAGGGTATTCTTTCAACTTTTCTCCCAGTAAGAGAGGCTCAACTATGGCTTCAAAAGCTTCCCGAGTAAGCGATCCAAAGACCCCGTACCCTGTCGCCTACCAGTCCATTGAACACCACATACAGGTTGCCTCGGATAGCACCGCATATCACACATCCATGAAGCTCACAGACGGCAATATTCAAAAGGACAACACCGGAGTCATCATTCCGCAGACAGTTTACGGTCGTGCAGATAACGAATGGTTGGCCCACCGCAAACTGCCATCTATCCACTTCGCTGTCGGTGGCGACAAGAAACTAGGCATACGCCTGACGAATCTGCTGCAGTCTTCCATGGTGTCTACAGCAGGACCGTTATCCAGCTTGCAGCCAGTAGTGCACAGTCCTTCCATGCATCTGGCAGGTATAATCATATGTGTAAGTACTGTGAATCAGTACCGTACCCAGTGATTCGCAATCCCTTGCATGAAGGACTACTTCTCGTACTTATGCTCTCAATTCTAGTGGCCGGGCCAGGCTTCATGGTTATCACCGTTGGACGAATTTGCTGGGCTTCGCCTCCGAGGTGGCGTGGCATTGCCAGAGCTTGGTAGATGCATCGCGGAGAAAATCTCAGACTTTTTGAAGGTGAGCAGTACGGCTCATGCGCTAAGTAAACATGCGAATACTTACTGACCGCATCGTCTAGCAACATGTCAATCATAATTCTCACCAGGCTGATAACCCACACAGAGACTGGGAGACGACTCGGTTCGGCCTCGATTCGCTGTATCTTCTGCAGTTGGATAACGTGGGGCCCGGACTTTGGCAGCCTGTGCTCTCTGGTATTCCCAACGACGGCGTTGTGGGTCGCTAGGTAAACGTTAAATACTCATCAGTAATGTCAATGCATATTTTCGACCAATATGATGCATGAGAAAACTTCAGAAAGAGCACGGGCTGCGTTTTAGCGTTCGAGGTACTACTCATGTTGAGCATCAGCTCAATAGCGTTCATTTCGTGGCGATTATTCATTCGTAACTAACTACTATTTCTACTGCTACTGCTACTGGTGCTACGTATATACGATGAGAACAGAAACAAACGAGTGGACACGAATGTACCAGACATCCGAAAAAAGGGTACGCGGGTGGAACACGCCCCTGAACTTCGAAGAATAAATAAACAAGGAATAGGAAGGCATATGGAGAGCATGAAGAGTCGTAAGGAAAGCATATAAGGAGTCATAGGAGAAAGCACGGAGAGAGCATATTATAGATGTCGGATGTTGAAAGGTAGGGTGATGGGGTGCGGGATTATGGAACTGTATATAGGCTAAGTAAGCAGTCAGTAAGAGCCAAATCGGATATATGCGGCGAACGTACCATGATATCGAGGCCAGGTATCGCGAAAAATTTTCCTCATCTTCTGTAGTGCTTCCTAGCTGAAGGCAATCGCTGTTGTTCATCTTCTCTCCTACACGCCTCTCTCCAAATCTCTATCCCAGTCGCCATCTCCTGACGCCGTCTGCAGTTTCCCAGGATATCCGTAGATCGTTTCTTCGTCTCTCCTCGCTGAGCACCCTCCGAAGTTGCATCGGCGAATCCTCTTGTAGGCCGAAACGCGAGGCGCAGGAGATCAGATTGCGGCCTCCCAAGCTTCTCGCCTCCCAGGATAAAGTCATCAATAGTCGTATCGCTGCTGATGCTTGAAGATCGTAATCCAAGACACGACAAGTCAGTCGAGAGAGACTCTTCAGAATCCATGCACACGTCGTCGCCATTCGTCGAAACCATGCTGAATTCTTCCTCGTCGTTGGATTCTATCTCCATTTCTAGGGTCGGGTTCCAATCGAAACTGTGGTCATTGGAAGGCACGTTGCTGCTGTCACTTGTAGACCGGAGTCCGAGGCGTAACAGATCAGGCAATGATTCTTCCTCAGAATGGGTCTCGTATTCGTCGAGGGAAGGTGCGGAGGGGTAGAGGTAGGCCTCAGATCCGAGAGGTTCAACGTGAATGTAGCAGTCGTCGGGAAGCTTCGGCGCGAACGGGATTGGGATGGGAGCATGGCGCCTGGAGATCTCGTGCGCAGAGGTAGGTAAACCGAGATCTTTGTAGAAAGCAGAGGTGGAAGGAGTTGAAGGATGATGTTGTGATTCGTAGGGGTAGCGGGTATCGTGCTTGTCGCTGCAGTCCGTGATTATGATGATAGGTATTGTTGGTAGGGTCTCTTCTTCAGGATCGTCCGGAATGTATACATCGTGGAGGGAGTCGTGGGCAGGAAGCTCGGGGAGAGTTGCAGAGCAAAGCTCACTGTTGGAGTTGCGAACCTGCAGATGAGAGTTAATTGGGTCCATATTAGAACTCTTGTATATGTAACGTACCGGTGAGCAGACTTCATATAGAGAGCCGCAAGAGGGGAGATCGCCGAAAGACAGTGCACAGAGGTTTTCACCGGAACCGTACATGTCGAGGTTCTCAAGGCAGAGCGAGTCGCTGGAAATTACACCGGCGAGAGAGCCGGTAATATTGTTTAAATCCGCGCCGCGATAGCTTCCGCCACCAGCTCTGGTTGATGTCTTGTCATCGAGCTCGCCAGGTATACAGACATCGTAGAGGGAGCCGACCGAAGGCAAGTCTGCGAGGGACAAGGCGCAAAGGTTTTCATTAGAGCCGTGCAGGTCGAGGTTCTCAAGGCACAACGAGTTTGCTGAAGCCGTGGCAGTCAGAGAGCCGGACGTTCCGTTCGAGTGTTCATCACGATAGTCTTTGCCAACAGCCCTGGTGGATGTCTTGAAATCTAGTTCGCTGTTCGTACATACGTCGTAGAGAGAGCCGGCAGAAGGCAAGTCTCCAAGTGACAGAGCGCAGAGGTTATCGCCAGAGCCGAAGAGGTGAAGACCATCGATACAGAGCGAATCCGTCGAAATTGCCGAAGTCAGAGAGCCCAATTTCGCGTCCACAGAGTCACCGCGGAATGCCTTGATATTTCGCGAGTCCTTTGAACCACTACCAGCCAGTGCATGTACGTAAGCGAGCTCCGTCGGAAGGGGCTGCGGGTAAGAGTCAGTGAAGGTTACGTCGGTATGAAGAGCAAGAAGACGCACCGGTATGCAAACAGCATATAGGGAACTGCAGGAAGGCAGGTCGCCAAGAGACAATGCACAGAGGTTCTCACTTGAGTCGATGAGGTCTTCTAGACAGAGAGAGCTTGAGGACCCAGCCGAAGTTCTGGCGAGCACGGGTATGGTAGCTTTCTCAATCAACGGAATCTAGGGAGAAGTGTCAGCTAAGCCCGTGACTGTATCAACTGAGTGGTGATTTACCGGTGCACAGACATCATACAGAGAGCCGCAAGATGGCAAGTCGCCCAAAGAGAGGGCGCAGAGGTTTTCTCCGGAGCCGGAGATGATGAGATCCACGAGGCGGAGCGAGTCCGTTGAAGCAGCCTCGACGAAGGAGCCTTGCGTTTCATCGCAGCCATCGCCCGAAGGTTCATTGCCGGCAATAGAAGCGTTCTCGGACGAAGTCTGTCAAAAGGGTCAGCCAAACGGTGTCAGGATCAAGTGAAGAGCTACATACCGGTACGCAGATGTCATAGAAGGAGCCGCAGGAGGGCAGACCACCGAGAGACAGAGAACACAGGTTGTCATCGGAGCCGTAGATGTTAAGGGCCTTTAGACAGAGCGAGTCCGAGGAGGTCGCTGCAATTAGAGAGGCGGAGTCTCCGATGGTACTCCCGTCGTGGTTGCCAACATCACCGTGTTGTGCCTTTGGACCACAGTTGACAGCACCCTCAAGTGCGAGAGTCTGTAGCGGGGAACCGACGACTGAGTCAGCCTCTGAGTCCAGCGACGGGCTGAGCTCTGGTGTATCGAGGGTCTCCTCCGCGTCGATAAGATAGTCGTCTTCGTTGGAGAGAGATGAGGTGCAAAGATTATCGGTCGAGCCGCAGACATTCATGTCTTTGATACAAAGAACATCCATGGAGGCTGACTTCACCAGAGGGCCGAACAATCCGGTGAGAATGCCGCTGCGAGAGCCGCCACTAGCGGCCAGGAGGCCCTTTGAGCAGCCATCAACGAGTAGAGGGGATTCTTCGAATGACGGGGTCTGCGGTGCAGAGTCTGTCGAATCCATATCCGAATCGAGAGATGGGCTGAGCACCGGTGTGTCGAGAGGCGTTTCAGCGTCGACGAAGTCATCATCCGAGTCTTCAAGACTTGAGGGAACAACGAGATGCGAGTTGTCGTCAAGAAGGCACGGACCAGTCGAGCACGAGATCGCAGAAGATTCGGAGGAGGAGACGGCGTCGTTAAGAGTCTCGTTCAAGGGGGCTTCCTTGAGCGGCTGACTTGTCTCCTCCTGTGCGAACGTGCCGGCGTCGAGAGTCGCGTACGAGAGGGGTAGGATCACAGGTCTCGGTGCCAGTGAGTTGAGATGCGTCGGTAAGACTAGCTTCCTCTCTTGAAACCTCTTGACGGATGTCGAGATGAATGTATTTGCCTGACGAGTGACCCGGATGATGTTAACCATGACCAGTGAGACGGAGAGCAAAGCGAGAACAGCGAAGAAGATCCATTGGAACCAGAGCAGAGAAGGCATGATGACCGTGAGAGCAGTAGGAGGGAGAGCAGGGATGGGAGCCATAGCGAAAGCAAATTGAAAGCGTCGAAAGCAGGGGGACGAGACGAGGGCCGGGAGCGCAACCGCTTGAGGGTAGTCGTTGGACTGGAAGAAGCTGCAAAGGAGAAGTTCTAGTCATCGTATCGAACTATATACAAACAGCCGTCGGGTAGAGGCTAACACGACCCCTAACTGTTTAGAGGGTCAGCCCGCGGCCTCGCCATATGCATGCATTATCCCTGTCATTAAATAAATAGGTTTTTCAATATCGGACAGCCGCATACAAGAATGCATATCATGCCCACCAGAAAATCTCAGATAATGTATCCCCGTGGCGTTGCTGGTATCAACTTTGGGTGCTGAGCGCGAGTAAAGTGTCTGCAGTGGCCATCCACGAAGCAACTGACTGGGTATGAATATGTCTACTTAACCGATTCATCACCGGCTTTACTTGTTGCTGTGGTTTGGAGTTTCTTGGAATTCATAGGGGTCGAGCAAAAACTTAAAAGTCGATGATGTTGGCCAGGAAATACTTGGTGGCTCATCGGCGCTTATTGAAATACTCGAGTACTCTTCGCAATTCTCACCCAATAACTGCTATACGACTTCTCACGCACGTTGCAGAATTCAAACGAATAATAAAATTACGACACTACCCAAAGTATGTATAACTAAGTCTACAATTCGTCATGCGAGTGGAAAGGCTCCTGTTCGTCATCATCACCAGCGGCGTACTGGTTGCCGCCAGCGTAAAGCTTGCTCGTAATGGGGTTAACAACCGCCTGCACCTCGCTCAACTTCTCCTCGAGGTCCTCAGCGGTCGCAGACTGGCCGTACTCGTCAATCCAGTCGGTGGTGTCCTTGAGAGCCTCGAGGATCTTCTTCTTGTCGTCGTCATCGATCTTGCCGCCGAGACCGTCTTGGTCACCGAGCTGGCTCTTGAGACCGTACACGAAGGTCGAGAGGCTGTTGAGCGCCTCGATACGCTTGCGGTTGGCCTCGTCCTCAGCGGCGAACTCCTCAGCCTCCTTCACCATGCGCTCAATCTCCTCGGGAGAGAGACGGCCCTTCTCGTTGGTGATGGTGATAGACTCGGACTTGCCACTATCATAACATGATCATCAGTCACTGAGAAGTATGATAGGTTTGAATAGCGACTTACGTTCCCTTATCGGCGGCCTTGACGTTCAAGACACCGTTGGCGTCGATCTCGAAGATGACCTCGATTTGAGGAACACCGCGGGGTGCCGGGGGAATACCAGTGAGCTCGAACTTGCCAAGCAAGTTGTTGTCCTTCGTAAGCGAACGTTCACCCTCGAAGACCTGGATCAACACGGTAGGCTGGTTATCAGCGGCCGTGGAGAAACTGAAAGAAATCACGTCAGAGATAGCCTTATGGGGCACAAGATAAATAACTTACATCTGACTCTTGCGAGTGGGGATGACGGTGTTACGGGGGATGAGCTTGGTCATGACACCACCGGTGGTCTCAATACCGAGAGTCAAGGGGTTGACATCGACGAGGACGACATCACCGAGGGACTCGTCACCAGAAAGGATACCACCCTGGACGGCAGCACCGTAAGCGACAGCCTCGTCGGGGTTGATACCCTTGGAAGGCTCCTTTCCGAAGTACTCTTTGAGGAGCTGCTGGACCTTCGGGATACGAGTAGAACCACCGACAAGAACAATCTCGTTGATGTCCTCCTTCTTGAGGTTCGCGTCCTTGAGAACCTGCTCGACGGGCTTCATCGTCTTACG
>JAXQGX010000201.1:0-18377 GCA_037040455.1 Irpex sp. P115-07
TAGACCGTAAGAACCCATGCCACCAGGATACAGAGGATCGTAGCTGGGTCTCGTTTCGAAGGGATTGCTGGTGAAGGGAGTCCCGAATGGGTTAGTGCTCAATGGCGGTGTCCGGTCCGTCTCAGCGGGCCACGACGGTGTGTCCAAGCCATTTGGTGGTAGACTAGGAGGAACACGGAAGACCTGCGAAGACGATGGTGTTTTCTCGTCTGTTGACGTCACCTCTTCTTCCTCCAGTGCACTCTTCATATCATTAAGTGACATAGAGCGAGCGAGCGAAGGCGACGCATCGCCACTGGAGCTTGGTCCAGCAACCGGAGGCTCGGGAACAGCGAGAGGTGACCGGATCTTGGGTGGAGGCGAAGGTGGTTCGGGAATCGGAGGAGGGGCAGACTCCGTTCGTTGAGTAGGGGGTGGGATGACTGGAGCCGTAAAGTGTCGAGGAGCGGGCATTTGCAGTTCTTCGGGGTTGAGATCTGCTTTACCAATCACGTCCTTAATGGCCCTGAAGTCGAAACCAGCATGTTTGGGGATATGGGTTGCCACATCGCCGTCATCTGCCTCCGGCGCCGAAGGGCTGTTTAGCGTTGGTGTGCTAACGGTGGGTGTGCTAGGAATAGGCGTAGCCGGTGACCCTTCTCTAGGAGGAAGATCGTCGTCAGCCACACTCTGAGATGACTGTTGACGTTGATGCGAGCCAGAGGATGGGCCAGGTGGTCGGGATGCCCGAGAGGTAGACGCGGAGCTTTTCTTCTTCCTCGAGAACCAACCTCGCTTCTTTGGCTCATCTTCCTCCCGCACCACTACTCTATCTCCTTCGAAGTCGGGTTCCTGAAATAAAACAGATATACGTTAAGCAATGGATGGGCAGATGATCACGTAGGATACTTACCACTGGCTCGTCAAAGTAATCAGCAGTCACGGGGAAACCCAGTTGATCCAAAATGAGGGGCATGAATGTCCGATAACTCATGTGGCCCGCAATCTTGTCTGTCACATCCACGTTCTCCAATCCGGGTACGTTTTCAATAGGACGTAGCCCAGCGACCGTATTCAACCCACCGCTGGTCGCACGGAATAGGTAGTTGAGAACCCAGTCGTTACGCGCGTAGCCATTCACGAACCGACCAGAGACGACGGAGCGCGCTTGGAGCCACGTCTTCGTTGGAGCGGTCACTGTTGTACCGAGGATGATAACGTCCTGGACGATACCGAAAGCCTTTTGCTTCGCAAGCTCGAGCAAGGCGTAGAAAATAACCCGCGAACCCAAGGAAAACCCGATGAGCGTGACCGGACGTACACCCAAGAACCGCTGGATGAGTACGTCGGCCAATACACTTCCCGCTGCTTTTGCACGATCAAGAGCGTTGTTCCAAGGATTATCAATGAGATATCCAAGTTTGGTGAGGACTACAAACCAAGATCAGTGGGAGTGAAATGCGGGGTGATAGTTATCAGAACACGCACTGATAGGCCACTGAAGTGCGCTCATGAGAGCAGTCATGACGGTGGCTTGGAGAACCGTCTGACCGATCTGTGTCAGAACCTCTCCAGTGAGAATCTTCAATGCACTTCCTGTCTCTCGAATCATCTCGGGTTCCCATAATACGCTGAAGACGTCTCCAACTACAGGATCGAGGACGCTAAATGGCAATCGCACGTCATCCTGTTCACCATTCATGAAGCTGGCGTGATAAAGAACTACATGAGTCAGAATTGCCAGACGTGAAACGTAGAACATACCCTGGAACAGTGAGGATACAATTCACTCGCTTATTATTATGCAGAGGTAGGATATCGAATGTTCGTACGTGCTGCGTCCGTCTCGCCATTCCTCGTGCAGCAATACCGGAGCCAGTAAGAACACCACCGGTGGTGATAACAGCAGCGCCCCCAGCCCCCGCTAGGAAGCCAGTGGTACCTGTAATTCCAATCGTTGTGAAAGCGGCACCAAGGCCTGCTCCAATGACAGGTGCGAGAAGTCCTGCTGAGAGACCGATGACCAATCCACCACCTACAATACACATAGAAAATAAGCAAGGTATTCAAGACATGCGATCAGATAATCAGACGAACCAAGCGTAGCCAGACCCAGCATCATGAACCTCCTCTTTCGAGAGTTCTTCCTGACCTCCTCAATCGTGCCCTTCGCCTCCAAGCTCTCAACCTCTTCCTGTATATCCAGAGCCTCCGTGACTCGCCTCTCGAACTTGACGACATCTAACCATCCCAAACCAAGCTTCAAGGCGACGTTCTCAAGTAGAACGCGAGACCGTGCATCATAGACGCTATCTGCTACCAGAATCAAGAAGAGATCGCATAGGACGGTCCACCGAATATCGAGAGTGACCTTCTCGTCAGCTGCAGAGAGAGATTTACTGACTCCGGGAACCGCTGCCGTAGACGTTTCCTCCAAGATCTTAGCGGTGGTCTGCTGGGGTTGCGGGTTCGGCGACGACGGAGTTTCAGACGTAGACTTGGAGTCAGGAGATACAAGAGTTTCCTGTGACAGAGTCAAGTCTTCTGAATTCTCGTCTGCGACCTTCAGCTCCTCCGCCTGCCGCAGTTCCGACTGCTTGCGCGCCTCGACCGGGTCGTACTCGGGATTGGCGACGGTGTGCGTGGTCATGAGCGCAGGAACAAGGTCCTTGGCTTGAATGCCATGCATAGCTAGGGTGTCGATCATCTTCTGCTCTGTCATAGTCCGTTCAGCGATGAGGAACCTAGATCAAGCAAGTACGAGAGGGCACTGTGTTCACCTTCAGTTGCAAGCTCCATATGATAATACAACCGACCCATGATTTTCAATGACCATAGTTCCATGCTCTTCACACCTTCCTTTAGCTCTTTGATTTCCTTCTTCGCGTTGTTCATCGCTTTAAGCTGATCGACCATCTCGCGTGCAGCGAGAGCGCACAGGCCGACGTATGCTATCCGCTGAGCCTCGGTTAGCAGATTCTTCGTGGCTTGCATCTGGTTGAGCGGCGTCATAGCCTTATCTTCGTCGAATAAGTATCGTGTGCGTAAGTGAACCTCGTCCGATTCGTCTTCTTCGTTCAAGCGCAGTCGAGTGTAGTCGCTCTCGTTCTGGTCCGCCTTCGCTCGCCACTCCTTCCCTTCGAAGTCTACATCGAGAAGATTGCCGGTAGCATTACTCTGTCCTGGATTAGAGTCCTGCTTCTCCTGTGGCTTGTAATGGTATTTCTTCTGATCCTCCTCGTCCAACCCATTCGCGAACTCGTCGCTTCGCACAATCGGCATGTCCTGCCATCCGTCGTCATCGTCATCAAAGATGCTCGGCTCTATAGGCGCAATCTTGGCTATGGAGGACATAATCGTAGGCGTGCCTCTCTTTCAGAATATTGAACGAGTAGCACTGGACGAGCAGAGATGATGCATGCAGGGGATGAGTCGCATGCAGCCGCCCAGGCATGCACTCGACCTCAGGCGAGATTGGCGCCCTCACTGCATGCACGAGTGCGCCATTTGCGGAGAAATGCATCTCTTACTCTTACTCCGTCCATGCAGCTGGTCGATTACGAGACGGTAGGTCTCATTTACTGTGCTTATTGACGATTCATTGACAGGATATGCCACAGTTCTTCAAACAGCTAGCTGCACTGTTTGAAGCCTCAAAAGATAAAGGATCGGTATGGCTTACGCATAAACGACGTACGTTCGGCTGCCTTAACATCATGTGTGGTTTGGGTGTTGACTGAGTAGACATAGTCACACACGATGGAGAAGATGCGTCTAAGGCATCTGACGCTGTAAATGATACAAAGGAATACCCGTGTCTTGTTCGTGTGACCAACGGCAAGGATGCCAACTTCTCCACCCGTGTGCGTACCCCGTAGTTTCGTCACCATATAACACAGCTCATACATGTCCGCGATCTCCAGGTCGAGCCTGGACAGCTTGAAAAGTTCCATTCCGAGTATGGTGCATTGCTGAAAGCCTCGATCTCACCGCTTCTCCGCAAACGAGACAAGAAGCGAGAAAAGCAGCGGGCTGAAGAGGTTGCTCGCCGGAAAAAGAGACTGGCGGAGGATGTGGTGGTAGAGGGGCCGAAGAGGGGAGCTGGACGTCGGAAGAGGACCAGACTGTTGAAGAGAGCGATCAAACAGGAAGAGCAGAGGAAAAGGGTGCACGAACTTGAGGAAGCGAGACTTAAGAAAGCCAAGGCTTCGTCATAGCGATCTCAATTCGATGTGCGTTGGCATCATAACTCCTGGGTGGCTCCAATGCAGGGTAAAAGTTGCTCTTCACAGTAGGTCTCTGTGAGCGATCTTACTGCTCGGACGCCTCTCGCTGATGGGTTGCGTGCATTGTCGTTTCGTGTATATGAACACCCACCGGCGCTCTCGTTACGCAGCTGGGAGCAGTTTTGATTAACTTAAGGGTAGCTGAGAACGTTGAGGCTACTCATGCCTACTTATTACATACGGGAAGGCTTCGACGGGGTGCATCACTCAGCACTGGTGACATTCACTGATCACCATCGCAGTGGACGTACTGTAGGGCACATACATGAGCTCGTGAAGGTTGAATTTCATGGCATCCTCTGAAATATTCCTTTCTTTGGGTATTTCGAGCTGTCATATTCGAGGAATACTATTGAGTTATATTTCGGAGGGCGGTATCCCTTGTGAATGGTCGAATATTACACGGAGGTGAAGGTGCATTAATGTGCATTGCTGAAGCAGCAGTAGGATATATTCACGGTGCAGGGTAGGATAAGCTAACGTTAAATCTTTCTGTTCTCCAATCCCTTCCAATCACGTCGATGTTGTATGTAGAGGATGGGAGTGGTTCGGGGTCCTGTGAGTTGGTATTCCTAGTGGGATTAAACCACGGTTATTCCTGTTAGAATGCTCATCGAAGCAATGAACGGGAAAAATATGACTGGATGCTCGGTCATTCCGTCCTGAATATTGAGAATACCTTCTTGTGGATGATGTCGACATGCTGGCCTGAAATGCAAGGCTTCGGAGGAGGAGGTTAGCTATTTACGAAGCGCGGTTATTCACAAAATCCCGAATAATCGGAAATAAATACTCACAACCTTTCTATACCTCTCCATCCACGCTGTCTTCGCCCTAAGTGGTCGTTCGCTAGGAGCTCGACATACCATGGTAATCAATAGTCTCTGTCAATGATCTGTTGAGCAAACTGTACGGTAGGAAGTAGATATTTTGAGGAGGCAAGGACTTATCGCGCGTGAGATGAACCGCTCGATCGATCGAATCGTCATATGGGAATGGGGTGCCTCGCGACCTCCTGAACTTGAAAGTCGTCCACGACCTGTACCTCTTGTCGACGCGCAGTCTGAATTCTTGAATGTTTTTGTCTTTGTGCGTCTTTGTGCGCGACTCTGTATGCTTGCCAAGTTCGCCGTGGAGACGGCATCTTCGACAAGCGGTGACCTGAATTGCGGTGAACCGGCTCCCCAAGCTCGGCCTCTTCAGGCGGCTCACTCTCTTTCGCCCTCTTCCCGTACTTCCACTGGACTGGCAACTGCTCTTCCTCTCATCCTGGGGCACAGCACTCTCGCATGCATCTGCACATTATAGTTTCCAAGGTCAACAACGCATGGCAGCAAGGGCGACGTTGCTGAGGTCTTCTAGTTCACACGACATATTCTCAGACGGCTTCAGGAGTTGGCGAAGATTGCTAGAGGCGGCCCCGTTTGTCGGCCATGTTGAGTAGAGAAAGAGGCTTTAAGCACTACGTCGACGTGTGACAGGCCATTCGAGTGACAGCTGGCCGTCTTGCGACAACATTGGAAGTGCACACAACTCTTGGCGTCGTGTCCGTGGACGTAGACTATCCTCCAGGCCTCATTCTTCTGGAAAGTATTTCCATGATGGCGGCCAGAGCGCAAGTTGGCAGCGATAGCGGTTGGTTTTCTGCAGAACGGAGAAGACAGCATTCATTCGATACCCGTAGTTCTGTCACGTAGCGTTGAGAGTCCCGCAAGGTCGTGTCGTGTAGATATTTCGAAGTACCGTGCGTAGGTGTGTCGGTCAGGTTGATCATTTCGCACATGCGCTGACTAGCTTGGCAGGACCGTCTTGACGAGCGATGGGCTTGCACCTTGGGTATCACACAAGCAGTAGCTGCGTCTTGGCCTCGGGTACATCTGCACGTCCAACTTAGGCATCCACCACTCTTGCTTTCTAGTCGTCTCAAACAATGGCCGCTGAGAAGACCGGCGTGGCGAGTACTTCGTTGAAATGGCACGACTCGGATGTTGTATTGATCCTTGACTTTTGCACTGTCCTACGCTGTAGATATCGACCCGGCTTTTGACTGCCTCTTTCTTCATTCCTGGCCACGGCAATTGTCACGGTCACGACTTCTGTCACACGTGTGATGTGTGACATAACGCGTGACCGTGGATAGTTGCGCAAGTGGCGGTGACCGACGATCGAGGCTCGCGATTCGCGATTCGGGAGCAAATGAATAGGCTATCGTATATCCACTGCGAGGTCCCCGTGCGCATGGTGATATATTCTCCAAGGACTTGAACTTGCGAGCGGGTTGCCCCATCGACGTTGTTGAACGACAGCTCAACTTGCTTGCGTATCCCGCAATGTCCGCTGCGGGTGTCCTGTATCAAAAACGACGCGTCTTCAGCGAAATCTCGCGGATTTCCACGATGAAATACTCTACGATGCAATGCCCTGCCCCTCGTTTCTTGCAATTGAAGCCTTTCTTGTATCCGAGCTTGGTTGGTAGTTGGTCACCTCCGCAGCGCCGAGAACGCCCTCGGTGTTGGAAGATTCGACGATCAATCGCGTCCCACGACGGGTCAGGTGTTCTCTAGAAATCAAAGGCCTCTTCTGGCTCAAGCCGTCCGACGACTCGACCCTGGTGGCCCCAAAATCGCAGCACAATGAACAGTAAAGCCAAGTATGCCGTAAGACGCGGCTCAGCCCCCACGGCTTAATCCGTCGCAGAACCCTGAAGTCTATGCCTAGCTTCGAATATTGCTGGTCGCTAACCAAAATTACACACTTTGCGTCCTCATTCGCTGCCGCCCCGATTGACAGGGCGAGAAATCTCGCGTAGCGTGCACCCTCAGCCCCAAGACCCCGCCACCATATAAAATCCAGCTCATGTCCCATCTAATATTGTAGGCCCGACGTCCTCTTTGTCCTCTCACCACCACCTCGACGAGGCTCACGTTCCTAGGACTCACGAAGCAGCACTCACCTAACGCGTCCATCACCATCACCGACGCCGCCACCTCTCCGTTAATCATGTACCCCTGCTACGGCGACTACTGGATTGTTGGAGCTCCTCCTGAGCTGGACTACGACTACGCGGACGATGACTACGACGTGTACTTGTTCTGGCCGTCGTCGTCGCAAGTTCTGGTGCCCGCTGATACTTGGTACCCCGAGGATGTGAGTCGTCAAATCCGCGCTAATTTGCTCGCGTTGTTCACTCGTCGTGTACGTCGTGCAGTTTGAGCCTGTGTCGCCGTTGGAACTTCGTTCGGGTGGGAGTGACGAGTTGGATGGGTTGGATGAGCTGGACGCGTTGGAATTGGGCCCATCACAGCTTCTGGTACGTAACGCTCTTCTTGCTCTTCGTTTGATGCCGTGTTCACAACGTCGTGCACATAGAACTTCGAGCCAACATACGCGTTCGACTCAGACTTCGTCTTCCCGGACAACAACTCTATGGACGACAACGCGTACGGGTATAGCAGGCTGTTCAGGATGGGACTTGCCTCCAAGGTACCCTCTCATCACACATGTCCTCAGTTCCGCTCGACATTGACGCAGACGGTTGATTGGTCCGCACTCTATTCGTGTTCTTGATGCAGTCACGCAGGTTCACTCGGGAGCTTGATGGCTTGCTGAAGTCGGCATGGCAGTCGTTCGTCTCTTCTGTTCGTAAGTGGAAGCTCCCGCTGTGACTTCCTATACGGTGACTGCGTCGTTCGTTGGTTCATGGTCGCGCTTGGTCATGTTTCGTTTCTTGTCGTGTTCGTTTCTTGTTTGTAGCACACTTTCATCCAAAACCCTCCTCAAAACTCATGGCGTCACACTGGTTTACTTGTCGTCCGTTCTAGTCGGCTCATCTTCCTGTTCATTTTATTGCTTGTTGAATGTCGTTTTCATCTTCGAACTTGTCACGCTCTTCTATCTTCTGTCTTCTTGCTTAATGTTCGCACTTCTTGGTTTTTCTTCGTCTTCTGTCTTCCTGCTCTCTAATTGCTGTCACAAAATCGCAAGTTCGTAGTAGAAAATAGCTTTTTATTCAGTGAAATTAATAATAGTGAAATGTATAGAACGCGAGAGCGCAGATGGACGTGTGAAAGTGCGAACCACAATATCTTGACCTCAGGCCTGTGTGTCTTGTCGTACTCTTGGTCACACTTTTCAGTGATAGCCTTGAAACTTGAAGCACACATCTTCGGTTCTTCACGGGTGGTTGGTGGAATCTTCAATCTTGCTGGTCTTCATACACTCTAGCTTGTGTTCGGCGTTCTTGTATCTTCTTTGATCTTCAGTTGTCGCGTTTGTATTCAGACACACACGGAATAAAGAATTCGGGTCGTTTGCAACGATGAACATCGGGGTTGAGGTGGTGGTCGTCAGACAATGTCGTCGACGAACTTGGGACGCGTTTGACGAAAGCCTGCCCTAAATCTCATTAGACGCGAGCACGTGCTATCACATCCACTACAGGCGCTCAGCTAGTTCGCTCGATGAGCTCGTTTCGCCAGCCACTGTGACCCAAGCCGATGATAGCAACGTCGAACTCGACTTCTCAACGTCAACCCTCAAATAACCCTTCGATTACATTCAGTAACAAGTTTGGATTGGCAAGTACTTATGTCATTTGTGTCACCGTGACGGTCCTTGTTTCAGGCTGTAGACTTCTGTACTAAGGCTAGCATGCCAATGATGATTCGGTGTCAATTATTTCCTACACGTTCAGCGAAGTGAGCACAACGGTGTCATGCCTTCTGTCCGACGAACAATGCATCCGGAATCACAGCTGTGCGGTTCTTTATCTTTCCCTCGTGCATGTCATGCAGCAGCTTCCCAACTTCACTCATCGGCCGCTCTTGTACCAGCACTTTCAGCTTTCTGCTAGCTATTGCTTCCAAGACCTCCGCCAACTCGGACTTAAAGCCCCAGTAGCTGGTTTTGAGCGTGAGATTCTTGATCTGTGTAATCATTGGGAGCACATTTAGCTGCCTGCCCATGAGCCCGACGATATGGATGATGCCGCCAGGGCGGATTGCTGCGAAGCACGCGTCGAAGGTTTTCTGGATTCCAACGAAGTCTACCGCGATGTCGATGGAAAGCTTGTGATCAGTGAGGTATGCAAGGAGGTCGTCAGGCTTGCTGACGTGGTCCGCGCCCAATGTCTTCGCCTGCTCAAGACTAGAGTCTCGCAAATCACAAGCTACTATTCGCGCTCCGAGCAGGTTCTTCACGATGGATACTGCGTGCAAGCCAAGTCCGCCAACACCGTATATGAGTACAGTATGGTTGGGCTGGATATTACACGAGTGCTTTAGTGCATGGTACGGTGTTAGGATAGCGTCGGTTGAAATGGCCACCACGGATGGCGGGACGGTCGCGGGAGTTCCGGGGACAGGGACGATGGAGTCTGCGCGAACTACCATGTATTCCGCCCACGAACCGCCAATTCCGAGCCCGTATGAACGTTCCTTACGACAGACGTTCTCGTTGCCAGTTGAGCATGCCAGGCAGTCGGACTCGAAGCAGGAATTAGGCCCGTAAACAGCAGCGTACATTCCAATCGAGAAAGATGGGTGCGTCGTGGGGACTGACGAGCCCAACGCAACGATCTCGCCTGTAATATAATATGATATCGATGTTACAAAGAGTCCCGTTAAATTGTTAGAAGAGGGCATAATTCACCTGCGCCTTCGTGACCGCAGCACCAAGTGCCGGCAGTCGACAAGAATTGGTAAATAAGATCATTGTGATCGAACAGTCCGACGTCCGAGTGGCATACACCTGCGGCGAGGACTTTGAGTAGGACCTCGTTCTCCTTTGGCTGAGGTACAGGGACTTTCGATTCCACTGGCGACGTCGAGCTTGGCTCGAACCAGTACGAGATCATCTCCGTGGGAAGTTGAGTTGTCATATTTGCAGCGATCTGCAGAGGAAGGTTAGATGAGGCACGCACACTATGGAGGCAAATCCATAACTTACAGTGCTCGGGATGGTGCGATTGGACGACGGATGTTGGGGGCCTGTAGGACGAAGGTACCTTGTATCTTGGCTTTATTGAGAAACGGCAATCGGTGGCAGCCTGGGAGTGTGAGCTCTCATCTACCGGCCACCGGGCATGTATCCGCCTTCTTCAAAGCGGGTCGCTGAGTATGCATCGTCAGCTGGTCACCTAGTAATTCAAGATTGAATCACATGGTATATGAGGAAATGTTAGGATCAATCGTCAGTAAATGAACTTCGTATCACCACCAAGTCGAGATAGTTATTTGTTGAGGAGGCGCACCTAGTCTAGAAGCCTCCCATTATCGTTGATGACTTTTTCTGTTACCCACGGATGCCAAGAATTGTGACATTCGGAAATGCGTCATACACATGGGATAGATTGCGCGTTGAACGTGCGATCAATGACATATCGTAAAGTGATCATAGTCTGCGCTTTGGTAACTGTGCATCACTGCACACGGAATACCACGTACTTCTCACGGGAACAACCCTTGTTGCTGCAACAGCCTCACTGCACTGTCACGATCGTCGTTGACTCCATGATGCCAAACAAACTCCCACAGTCCTTCAAGATCACGACGGAATGCTTCAGGACTGGTTCCCCTTTCACCGTGACCTTCGTAGACACGACCTGCACGTTGGGTATATTCCCAGACCCTTTGAGCTCTGGGGCGGCGAATGGCATCGTAGGCCTTCAAAACACCCTAATATTCCATCTACGTCAGAGATGTCCTAGAAGACTACTTTGGTGACTTACTTCAACATTAGCTTTCGTGGTGCGAGGGTCACTGAGCAGCTGAGCTAGCAGGTATGCATCTTCTATACCTTGCCCAGCTCCAGCACCTAGGTGAGGGGCCATTGCGTGTGCCTGTCGTGCTACCTAAGAGGCGGTCGAGAAGGTACTCCTAACGACTCACAGCGTCTCCGAGTAAGGCGATCCTTCCCTTCACATAGGTCTCCAGTGGAGGATACAAGACCTCGATAGACCATTTGTTGGTAGTTTCCGCGCTGCTCAGGATAACCTTGGCATCGTTTCCCCAGTCTTCATACTCTTTAAGCAGTTCGTCTTTCGTGGCCTGCACGGACCGAGGTGCGTCGTCTGCAAGATTAGCTTCTCCGACGCCAATGGAATGATCGATGACCACGGCAGAGATGTTGATCTGCATAATGCAATGAGACGAATATCGACCAGTGTATCTGATGGCGACTACGTACCAGTGTTCCGCCCGCAACAGGTACGAAGACAATATGCTACTAGATTGTCAGCCACAACTCGACAACTTCGTTGGGCACAATCTTACCTTGTCCTTCCCTGTGAAGATACAGGCCCGTTTTAGGACGTCGGTTTTCAAGTCCGCTTGCTTGGCAGGTCCTGAAGGTGCTAGTCCACGGTAGCACACTGCGTTGGCGAACGCAACGCTCTTCTTGGGGTCGATTCCAGTCACAAGATCACGGCCTGTGCCTCTGATACCGTTTGTTAACAGGACAACGTCGGCATCGACCGACGTCCCGTCAGCAAAGTGGACAACTTGTCGATCTGTTTCGGATGCAGCTTGTGTGATCCCCGTAAAGCGCTTGTTGAGGTGTGTAAGTTTTGGATCTGCGTGATCTACGAAGGATTCTAAGAACGTAGTTCTGTATTCGAAAGAAATAGTCAATAGATGTAAGAATGCTGGTCTGACAGGTATACACTTACCTAGTCACGCCAAAGCTTCCTTCCGTAGGTCCCGTTGGTTGCTGGAAATAGTGAGTATACGTGCTCCAACTTGTATACGAGAAATGGACACACGTCGTGAATTGCTTCGTGGTCTCCTTCGCCAGCATAGAACTTCAGTGTGGTATGTCTCGCCTGAGGAGGGACTTTGGCTTTTACTAGTAGCGTGTCTAATACACCAATTTCCTGCAACACGTTGGCTGTGTTGTTACCTGTCGTAGATGCCCGAAAGGCAAAGTCGGTGAACTCGAAAAAAGGAAAATTATGGTCTTATGAAACGCACCGACACCGAGGCTGGCCCCCACCTCCCCGAACTTTGTCTAATGTGTATTCATGAGCATAGATTAAAGTGATCCACTAACAAGCAATCCACGCACCGCTCCTTCGTAGAGATGGGCCTCTATACCAAACTTCTTGAGCGCGACGCAGCATGCTAGTCCGCATAGACCACCTCCAATAATGACGATCTTCAGATCATTGGGAGGGTTGCTGAGTGTAAGATGTTGAGACTCTGTGGCAGACATTGCGGGAGCTTAAGTCGATTAGAAGAGGATTGGTTCGTATACATATATACGCAAGACGAGAGTACTGCCCAGTCATCATTTCCGTCGCTGCATGGTTGATCAACAAGACAGCCCGGATATCAAGGTGGGTTTCCCTGAGGCCTACATCGATTGTGCTGACGTTCTCAGTCGGCATGGGTATGGGCACAGATGACCGCATTCACACTGGGATGGTGAGATGATACATACGCGCTATTGCCAGCGATGCAGGACGCTTCGCTTATCTAGTAGTGACTACTGACAAGCGACTTCACCCAACGTATTGGATGGGCACTACTATGCCCGTGAGAGGACGGCTATCTGCTATATCCGTGGTGTAAGTAATCGAATAGTACATGTCATTTGGCCGTCACTGCGCAGCGCACCAGACGTCTATCACCGAAATGCGGCGATTGAGCACTGTGGAGTGTATTCTATGACCAATTAATCTCTAGTAATCTTGAAGCTTGAAGATTGAATCCAAAAGGAGTGAGATGTTTCTATGATATCGATTCGGATGACTGTCACGGTGCGTTGTTAGAAAGTCAAGCCTTGCTGAAGTACTCGAACCAGGATCAATCCAATCTTCCCGCGCCACAATGGATTTGATCGGATCATGAGCAGGGCACGGAATATACGGTGATCAGTGGCAGTTCAAGTTGCAGACGAAGTCACCGAAAGGGGAGTCTCAGGCTGCTACACTGGCATATGTATAATAACCCCATTGAAAAGGTGTCTATATCTACGGGACCAAATATAGCTTCCCATCAAAACCCATCATCCCAAAGCTCCCAAGCGGTAGTGTGCGGGCAACCGGCAGGATGATAATCTCCTCTTTCCGGGCCAGCGAGGCACAACAGTGGGCATTCAAGCTCGTTCAAGTCGAGCTCGAATGTCTCCGGAGAAGGAGCATCTATAAGTCCAGTCAAAAGTATCTTCAGCTGATCCTTGAACTCCATTCGTCTGTCCAGCTCCTCAGACGACATCCCCGAGAAACCCGAGTCCGAAGTACCAGAGACGTCTTCACGGTTCGAACTCGATGGACCTCCATCGCCGTCTTCAGTCGCATTAACCAGCACACGTGTAGTACCAGTATGCCATGTGGCTCGCATGCGATCCCGAATCATCGTGAGTTGCCTGATGCCGGCTGCCCATCCATCTTCAAATTCCTTCCGGGCTATGGCGTACCTCTCCGTGAAATTGTGGCCAGCTGCAGACACCATTGGTGCGGTAATTGATAGAGCACGTAACGAAGGAGGAGATGGTGTGATGCGAAAGTTGTCGAGTTTCTTCTTCGCATTTCCCCTCCTTGGTTTCTGCTTCCCTTTCGAGATGCCACCCACTCCGGCCGTCGTTGTCTGAGGTTGTTTGGCCACCGATGTATTCTTTCCCTTTGAAGTGGTAGCGTTGGATAAAACTGACGGGCGTTGAGCAGCATCTGTTTCCTCCTTCGTCGCACTGCGTATCATGAATGTCGCATTTGCGATACCCTTTCTCCCTTTCTTCGCCTTCGGTTGCTCACTCTGCCGCGCCCCCCCACTCCGTTGATTAGCCGTCGCGCTCTTATTCTCCTCGATCCACTTTTTGATTTTCTTCTCCTTTTCTCGAGCACGCTTTACACCTATCAAAGCGAGTGTCTTCCCAAGATTGCGCCATTGCTCTAATGCTTCGGACCCAGCCACATCGAAGGCATCAACTCGTTGGCTGACTATAGGACATTCGTCCAATATCAGCATACGAAGGCCTGGGAGGTCAACGAGAAGGGCCTCCAGCTGGCTTTCAGTAACGGAACAGGTGGCGATATCTAGAAAGGTAATTCGGGGTAACGATCTTTGATATCTGTGCAGGTGAGGCACTATGGACCGTGTGGGTATGCGGAATCGCAGAGAGGAGAGGTATGATGCGAACGACGAGGCCGATAGTACGCTAATGGGGTCTAGGCTGAAGAAGACGATGGGCTGAGCAAACTTTACCGCTGGAGCTATAGATGGTTCGAGAGGGTCCTGGACAATAGACAGTTGCGGGAGGGAGGAGCGCGGCCACGTTGAGAGATAGGTGAGGGTGGAGTCGAAGTATCGTCCTTTCATGAACTGAAGGTAGGTAGCCTTCTGTACGCTATACCCATCGAGTTTAGAAGATAAGGCAACAGAAATCATGATATAGCACATACTAGGGCCGAAATCGTAGAGAAAGATATTTGAGATTTGTCCTTGGTGACGCAAAGAGATCTTCGAGATGCTCGGGAGCGAAGTTCGGGCCCATGAACAACGTGAGGTGCGTGATCGATTGTAGCATTTTCAGCAGATTCACAATGATATCCGCATCGGCTTCATAGCATTCGTACTTGAAAACCTCTATCAGGTTCGGAAGAGTGTCAGAGGTTTCCTTGGATAGCCGAACGTATAGTTCCCGTGCCTGTCTTGGGGTACGTAGGACAATACGCCGGAACAGTGAATGCAACGGGAGAGGCGCGCGAGGAATGGCCCGCGAGAGTGCGAGTAAAGAGAGACGGAAGTCGTAATAGTCATCTGCATCCTGCTCCAGATGAAAGAGAAGGGCATGATAGAGTTCTGTTGGGAGGTGAGCAAGACCTATCGGAGGGTCCTTCAAGTTTTGGGCCGTATCGTCCAAACTCGAAGACATATTCTGTGTTGAACATACGTCAGTGTTGAGAAACACCTAAAAATTAACTGACGAGAAGCACTGACGACTCGCCGGTGGTTTGAAGCTGCTGCCAGGCAGGAAGCCTAGTACATAGATCTTGGTTCCGCGGCCGGAAAACTTGACCGATGACGAAGTGTTTCGATAGCTCCTCGATAGACGCTCTGCACCGCCAAGCTGAGTCAGCTAGCCGTTAGAGCAGGTTACAGCACTGTTACAGCATCATGCATCATGGATTAGACTCGGATCTCGCGAACTTGTCTTCACGTTTGACTTGGATGGCAAAGTTCCAGCATGTACAATATTCATTCTTGTCGTCGTAAAAGCAGTTTGCAGTACATAGTCAAGATTCGTGATATACGACTTATTACTGCCTGAACTCATTGGCCAGCAGGTCCAGCCACACTCCTCCAAAACCTGCGAAAACATAGACACGCTATTAGTTGTCGTAAAGGTTATTGGAAAACTACTACTCACGCGCAACGCTCCAGAAGGGCCGGATCAGTAGAGATCGGTCTAATATCTGGCTGGAAGTCTTCAGTGCGATTGAAGAGCATCTCGGTATCGTTGTCTTTATACGACTCCCAGAGCGGAGTTATTATGTCGGGTACTGGATGATGGTTCGGGTTGCCAAACTTCACGAATCCCATTATGGCGCCTGGAAATGATGCGTCGAACTCTGGGTTCGCGAATGCCGGGGTGCTAACATTGTGAAGAAATTAGAGCTAGTCGTCATTAACGCATTAGAGAGTAAGCTTACTGGCCATTCCGGAAGTAATATTGTGCATCGTTCCCGTGTGTTGCTGGTGGAACGGCGAATTCCAACTAAACATCATAATATATCAGTGAGTGGCAACCCTCATAGAGATGGAACTTCGTATAACTGTACCTTGAACGCGTTGTCTCCCTTGAATGACTGCAGAAGCAAGTAGGTTGGGCAGATGAGGATAGCTAATGTCTTTTGGTGAGCGAAACCCAGATACGCGGATGACAGACGTACATTCCCCAACGATAGCAACAGCTTTATCGTTAGTGGTAGGAAGTGTGCTGACGTTTGCATACTGCGCTGCCGCATCGCTGAGTTGAGTCGAGTTGAAGTTCGGGAAAAGTTGTGCGATATAGTCAGGCACCGTCATCTCAGCCGAGAACGTCGCATTGACGAAGGTGACACCCTCGAACGCATTGTTCATAGCTAATAGTCGTTCCTACTCGTTTTAAGGTATGAGCGAGACTCTCCTATTTTTTGCTAACACAACTCACCCCGTTCAGCCTGCCACTGATCATCTGTTGAGATGGGGAGCGTTCGATGAATTCACCATCAACGACCGGCACGACAACGAACGTCCCAAAGAATCCGGATCGGTTAATGGCCACATTCGCGGCCTGAAGTGTGTCCACGTCCACATTTACAAGACATCCAAAGGTGTCGGTGGCGTTTGTGCAACTACTCCCGTGGTTAGACACGGAACCTTACACATTTTATTCCGACTTATTGACGCACCCTGTCATTTCCACGAATTCTGAATATATTTGCTGTTAGGAGGAGGCGTTAATTAGTACCATATATTGACAAACGAAAGCGTCGTACCTCGGGGATTCGATCATTGAAGTGATATTGAGGTGGTAAATAAAGAGAGCCTGAAATAGCGCCTTTGAATAGTGGAGGCTGCGTATTGCCACCATGCGCAAGCATATGCTGTATGACGGAGCCTGCACCTGGGTTATGCCAGAGATAATATGTCACACATCACTAGGCAGCAAACCATGAAAATCAACATACCTGCCGATTGACCCCAGATGGTGACTTCACTAGGGTTACCTCCAAAGAGGTGGATCTACGATCAAATAGCTAGTCGGTCAAACAAGCGAATTATAGAAGAACAAGTTATGCAAACATTTTTCTGTACCCACCGAAGCACAGCTTGTTGGTCAACTATAAGCGGCAACAATCTGTTAGCTTGTGCGACTTGAGCTGTTAGATAAAAGAAGACTAACGGAGTCCCGCATTCAAAGCTCCCTTTTCTTTGACTTGTGCTCCAGGAAGAAAACCTACATCCGTTACGTCAAAGTATGACTATCATTCTTCAGAAGCAACATACCGAAACCACCAAGGCGATGATCAAGAGTCACTACAATCACGCCTCCGCCGGCCTCGTTAATCAAGTCGTCTCCCTTCTCGTTTTGTACATTTCCTGCTACATACCTAGGACATGTTAGTATAGCTAGACGTGGAGTGCCATCCGGTATAGTGTATGATACGTACCCACCGCCGTGGAACCAAACAAGCACAGGCAGCCTATTATTTGCATTGATGGGCCCAGAAGCGTACACACTGAAGATTGAAGGTAAGACTTAACATATAAAAGCATTACTAGGGCAACTTACTTGAGGAACAAGCAGTCTTCTGGATTTGTGCTTTGTCGTCTCATAGGTAAGTTGTTACCGTTGCCGATTCTGAACGGCGAGGAATTGTTGGACCCCGATCCGGCTTGCAGGCAGCCTACGGAAAGCGTGTTTGCCAGTTGAACTCCCAACGATCGCTCATCGAGAGGAGACGCAGGGGCTTGAAATCGAAGTTTGCCTGTAAAAGTGCGTTGGCAGAGGTTAATCACTATACCCCAAAAGCAGAAATAGGTACGAACCCACGGGAGGCGCAGCGTAACGAATGCCCAAGAATCTTGTGATGTTGGAGGTTGTGTTGAAAGTCCCTTGATAGATTGAGTATCCTAAGTCGACAACTGGAGAAGACGCGTTTGAGGCACAGGCGACATGGAGAAGTAGACAGAGGCTCAACCAGAGTTTTGCTAACATAGCCATCAGGGTTGCTCATAGAGCAGCACAAGCAGGGATCGCTGTTATGTATTACACGACAAGCGTGCTTCCAGTCGCAGTACAGCACATGGTCAAATACGCACGGACCGTCGCAGCTCAAGAAGTCTTCGAATCTTACGGATGAGTGGAGAGATATAAATGGACTCGGTAGCCTGACTTGAAGGACACGGCATGCCGCGTAGTACTCTCAATTGCTTGGGAAAACGGCCTGAATAGTATAGACGACAATCTCTGATCACTATGCTAAAGTGGATCCTTATATCAGAACAGACGTTGGCAGGAGAGAATTTCCGCACCCACCACATATTCCAGTAACCTCAAGCCAGCTTTTCTATCTTCAGAAGCGCAACCATGTGAAGCGAGCGATGTTCCGTGGCGGTCCGTTCTCACTGG
>JAXQGX010000202.1:0-18557 GCA_037040455.1 Irpex sp. P115-07
ACGGGCCATGTGGCTTGCAGTATCTCTGCCAGGCGAGCGTGTAATTTGGTAAATTCGTACTTGACTGCAATATGCAGCGGACCCCGCAACGCTCCCAATATTTTACTGGTGGTAGTAATGTCCCATGACTGACCATTAGTCGCGGGTATATCACTAAAAATATCATAAGTAAGGTATAGGGTGACTCATAGTGGTACTCACCCTGGCTCGTAGATATAGTGCAGAAGGCCTTTAACGTCCGCATATGCGTCTGGTAACATCACCAGCGGTAGCCCTTCATACACATCCTCAGAATTCTCCGACGCAGGTATCCCAAAAAGCCCCTCGAACACTCTCGACTGCTTCGCGAGAACAGAACGATGACATTTGAACGCATACGTTGTCCTCTCCTCCGAGGTATCGTCGGTGACAGCGATGACGATATTGCCGTCCTCCAACCAAAGATCCCTATCCGGTACAAGCTCCCGAGATATTCGCTGTCGTTTCAATTTAGAATGAGAGCTGGACCCTGACTCCGATACCATGACAAACTTGGTCCCAGGAAATGCAGAAATCGTCGAGGAATTCGAAGGAGATGCCAGCAAGATGGCAGCACTGAGTATGCATTGGATATGTTGGGCTGGAGATCTAGATCTAAACACGTTGCAAGGGTAACATAACGTACGGCGTCACGCTGCTGCAGACGGGCTCAACAAACCCACACAAAGATTGCAGGCAACAGCACGACCATAGTAAATAGGTCAAATGCTACAAAGTAAACTCACTCAAGACGCCTCCGTTACCGAGAATCCGTCGCCCGAGGCCTCGAGCTGAACTCGTGCTCAGTCTCAGATAGTCTAACGAACACTTCTGAACACTTCTAGGATACCATAGTTCCTCCATAGCGAGTCCATATTCTTCTAACGATTGTTAAAATTACGGTGTGAACGAGACTGTCGACGTCCGCTTGCACACGATCCTTCCGTCCATGATAGTTGTGCGGTCGTAGCATGGGTTACAGACTGCCGACTGCACGTTGTCGTTACTATGCAGCAGGACAAAGTTCGCGCGCTGTCCTACGTGAGGAAAGAGACTCGACCCATCTGGAATTTCTACGAAATCCTCAGGCCATTCCTCTTGTATCCCAATAGCGCGCCTAGCAGTGGTCGTCACAGCTTTCTGTTGTAGGCATACGAGAAAATCGTTAGGAATTAGCACCAGGGTATGCATGGCGCGAAATTTTACTCACGAGTAACGAAATACAGTCAGCCTTAGTCCCGGCCTGAAACAGCGCAACACCCAGCGGACATAGCGCGAGTGGATCTACAGGTCCCTGCGGCGTAAATGCGTTTTCGATATTATTCACCGCTATGGCGATCTGCACATCATATTTCCGATCCAGTCGACAAACATTCAGGGTTGACCGTGGCGGAGAGGGCACATCCCTGCCCATCATGTACACATCGCTCTGCGGTAGTCCAACCAGTGTAACAGGGACTCTTGATGCTGTAAATCTTTGTCCATATGCCTTCCACTCTCTATCGTCCCAGAGTGTAAGCCTCGTCGCGTGCCCAACGCAAATTGAGCCAGTCCATCGCTGGGAGTCTGCGTAAAATTGACATTCTTTCAGGACGTCCTCGATTAGCGGAGTCTGGTAACGATCGAGGTTGTAGTCTAGATGAAAGTCGAGTTGGAGGTTTCTTTCACAAGCAAGACTGAACATGGACTTGATGTTCTGCTTTGCATTGTTCGTGTTGGACTCAACGTATGGCGCAGAACCAATAACATCAACGCCCGCAGTCCTAGATGCGTCGACGAGGAGGATGAAGTTCCTGTTTGGTGCGCCCGACGGATGGAACAACGGATCCTGTGCAAACGCTAGATAAAACAGATTCGCACAAAGCAGGAGGTGAGATCGTCATACACAGAACAAGACACCAGTCACAGGACTGTATACTGTGATACTGACCTGCAATCTGCACGTTACACCTCCCCTCCATTTCCTTCTTCAGCTTCAGTCCCGCCTCGAGGCAGGTCAGGCCCACGGTTTCATCAACCTCGACGTGCGCGCGCATCGCCGTGACGCCGGATGCGATGCTCTCTTCGATAAGTCGTCGTCCGCGTCGAAGGAGGTCCTCGACGTCCTTGGGGAAGTTGGCTTTCGCCTGAGCGGTCACCGCCAAAGCCTCTTTGAAGTCTCTACGAGTAGATCATGCGAGTGAATTATTAATGCTTCATGAGCAATAATGCAGTAATAATAGTGACCCACCCTGTCTTCAGATCACAGCGGTCAAGTAGAAAGCACTTGTCCAGGTGAATATGCGCATGACACAGTCTGTTCGAACGTATGAATGAAGTGTGAACGTCGTGAACAGCCAGCGATGAGATGTAAGTAGCGTACCCAGGAACGAGCAGTCCTCGACCTTTCGCATCCACCACATTCACAGCCTCCGCCTTGGAAGACTCCTTGGTCTTCTCGATAGACACAACCTTGCCATCGGCACATGCGACATCATACAACGTCTTCTCCTCATCTCCCTCCTCCTGGCAAAGATGAACATTGTGTATGAGAAGGTCAACTTTGCCCGTAGTGCCGGTCGACGACATGGTGGCTAGCAGGTAACAACTGACCTATGGATAGAACGGCTAACGTTTGCCTCTATAAATGAGTCGGCCGGACATGGGGGTACGTGACAGCCCACTTATCGCGTCTGTCACACGCACTTATCGAAACGGCAAGTTAGATCTGATCGTGATCAAGCATCGTGATTGGTAGACTCGTTATCTTATCTCAAACCGATACAACAGCGAACGAAAGGATTACTGCTCAGCTACAACAAAAAGTCCAACAACCCCAAAGAACGAAAAGCTACGCGATACAAAATGACAGTATAATGGTACTACTAGGTAATAGAAGGAGTTCAAGCGTTCTACAGCGAGTTGCTGGATAACAAACAAACAGTACAGTACGGTAAGAGAATGCGAAAGGACGGTGGTATGCAATGGGCAATGGTAATACAACAGACTCGGACTTGCAAAAAAGGTATCAGGGACGTGCGTGTGAAAGCGAAAGTAGGGAGTTGAAAAAGCGAATGGATGGATGGAAAACGAAAGACGAAAGGACTGCAGGGTGATGGATAAAGAGAGCAATGCGACGAATAACAACGAATAACTTGAATGATGACTAATCGACAGGCATGCATGGCATGACAAGAAAACAGAACCAGAGGGATAACGACAGAAAAAAGCGAAACAACGAATGAAACGAAGACTCGACCAAACTGCAACGGTCAAAGTCACCTTCCCTCGACGCAGCCCCACCCACGTCTACGTCTCAGGCGCACCCAACAACCCACCAACGATCACACAGCTCAACACCGCACTCGCCGCCGCACTCCTCACCACAATCTCCCACTGCGCCCTCCCAACGAGGGGGTTCAACACCGGCGTCAGGGGCGCCGCAAACGCAGGCACAGCGAGGTACACCTTCCTCAGGCGTTCCCTCCACGACGGCCTCGCTCTCCTCCTCGCCTCTCTCTCCTCCATCGTCACCACCTCAGCGACACCGATAGAAGAACACACAGGCGACGATGCAGGGACAGACTGCCGTTCAGCGTGCACCCTTGCCTGCTCCATAACAGCCCTCGCAGGACTAACACCAGCACCCATCCTACTCTTCCCCTTCCCCCCCTCCTCCTTCCCCTCCCTCTCATCAATAACATCCAATATATTCTTCGGCCCACACTTGACCTGCATCCACTCCACGAACACCCAATACCACCTCTGCGGCTTCCCATTGCTCGACGTCGACACGCTGCTCCCAGGCGACGGGCTCCGTCTCGAGGACGTCGAGCGGACGCTACCCTTTGTGTTCGCCTCCAGACGGCGCTGCTCGCGCAGACGTTCTGCTTTTTCTTCTTTCATCTTTCGGACGTCTACCCCTCCCTGTCCGCCTCCTCCTATGCCACCACCACTGATAGACATGGCAGCTGTTCCGCGAGACGTCTCCTGTACGACGGGCGACCCACTCGTAGCAGCAGAACCTTTCACTGGCACAGGCACGTCCACCCGCAAACTAGGCTTCATCTTCCTCACTGGCAACTCATCAAAATCAAACGTCCCCATCCTCTGCGCAGCCTGCACCTGCCTCACCTCCTCCTCCGGACTCATCCGTCCCTTTCCCTTTCCCTTCCCCTTCTCCACATCCCCCGCATCCACATACGCATACACACTCTTCTCCTCCTTCTCCTTATCCTTATCCCCATGCGGAGACTCAACGCTATGCCTCCCCCACTCACTAACACTCTCCCCCCCATCATACGCAAACCCCCCAATAAAAGTCGCAGTCTCCTGCTTCCTCCTCTCATACTCTTCCTCCCTCTGCTGTGCCTGATAGCTATAATCAGGCCAGAGAGGGTTATCAGAATGCGCAGTCGACACATCGGGTATGGGGTTCCGCGCGGCGAGCCGTTCGAGGTTGTATGGCATGAAGTCGGCGGGGGCTGTCGCGGGGCCCTCAGGCGAGGGGTCCGTGTCGTAGTAGGGGCCTGAGATCTCTATGGGTGGGGGGCGGGTGTGTCTGCGTCGGTGGCGGTGACGGTGTTCGTGTCCACCACGACTGGAGTTAAACGCGTAGGGAGAAGGACCCTCTTCGTAGTCCTCGTCCAATTCCGTATCTTCAAACCCAGAATCATCCGCGTACCCATCAGACTCCCCATCTTCATCGTCCTCATCATCGTCGTACTCGTCGTCGTACTGAGAATGCCCGCCAAGGGATCCTTCATCCTCCGAAGAAACAACAACAGTAGGCCCAACCTCCTCGCCCACCCTCTCCCTCGTAACAGCCCTCGGCGGAACCTGCACCCCACCCCCACCACTTCCTCCTTCCTGCACTCCTCCCATCCCACTCCCCCAAATATCCAACCTCAACTGCGGCTTCTCCCTCGGACTCCCACTCCCTCCTCTAGTGGCACCCTCCTCAGTAGGACTCTCAGGCGGCGTCCTCGACTTACTCCTAACGCTCGTCCCCCCAATCGTATACGCCGGCCTCGGGCGACTAGGCATCGGCAACAACGGAAACGGATTAGGCACAGGCACGAGACTGTCTTTACGGAAGGGAAGGTCTGCTTGAGAGCGGTGACTCAGCGCACCGGGGGATAGTCTGTCCTCGCTCTTGTTGTGCCTGCTCATCATATTGTGTCGGAGCGTGAAGACGCTGCTTCTTCTCTCTGGCGAGATGGGCGATGGCGGGGCGACGCTTAACGGGCTCGGCGCGTGGGATTCCACCGACTTTGTCTTCGTATTCATGTTCATGTTGTTGGGATTAGCGACCGGTTTGGGATTAGAGGAAGAATCGGCGCCAGGAGGCGGCCTGGCAAGTTCGAAACTCCTCAACTGCCTCAAATCACCAAAAACGTAGATCATCATGCACACGCCGTACATGGCGCTGATGAAGATCGTCATGCCCAGCCAGAGACCCGGCAGGGCGAGGAGCCGCCACCAACGGGGTCCGCCTGCTGCGAAGGACGCTATTATCGGCGGGGCGCTGTGTGAGGTGGGTGAGGGTGGGAAATGCAGATGTGTGAGGACAATGGTAATAGCGAGAATAGTTAGACGGGGAAGGAAAGGTGGATAGACCATGACAGATTGACGGCGATAGAAGCATGGAAGGAAGGGTGGAAGGGCAAATGGATGGATGGGCAGAGCGTGTGTGGCGCGAGGTGAAAGGAAGAGAAGCACAAGACGGAACAGCGCAGCATGAGAACATGAGAAAACTGGAAGATCAGATAGAAGTGTGAAGTACGCACCTGGTCACGAGAGCGATCATGCATCCGCCCGCACTTCCACAGTACGCCCGCGGCATGCCGACGTTGTTGTACGTCGCGAACACCAACCTAAGCTCGAGAGAATTAGACGCAATATCAGTGAATATATGCGTTCGAAATGCGTACCGCCTGAGACTAGCACGCAACCTATCCTTCACAATCTCCGCCAACTCATCAAAAACCGCAGGATCAGGCGGGTACGCATTCGCATTCGACCCCGCCAACCCAAGTCTCTCAGAATGAACGGGAACAAGACCACCCGCGATACCCTCGTCGCGCGCCGTGCGGGAGCCATACCGACTGAGTTTCTCCCCCGCGGCGCGTTCTCGATCCCACTCACTCGTGCTCTGAAAGGCGATGCCAGAGTCCCTGCGTGCCTTCCTGTCGGATGTGCTAGAGGGAACGTGGAATATACTGAGTACGTCTGACGAGACGTCTACAAGTTCGTACTCTGCCGCGGGAGTTAGGAACGTCTCCTTAGCCCGGAGGTAGAAAGTCGCGAGCTCTGCGTTTGGAGTGGGTGTGTATAAAGTTCGGTAGCCGATGCTTCTGCGACGGCTGAGTTCGACGTCGGGATCGTCGTCTACCTGGGGTGGTACGTTTGCGTTGGGCGAGCGGGGGGAGGAGAATGTCGGGTAGGAGGGGTATGGTGCGGGGGAGCGATGGGGAGAGGGAGGGGAGAGGGATAGGGAGGACATGGCCATGCCGAGCGAGGCGAATGCGCGTTCGCGCTGGGAAGATACTACTACGGAGGGAGGGTTGAGTGATGTGATTATTGGGCTTGGGTGGGAGGATGTGCTGCGAAGGGTGAGGTCGTGCTTTGAACGGAGGGAGGACTTCCACGCGTCGTAACGGTGTTCGTATTCTCGCAGCCAGAGAATAAAGTATCTAAACGAACCGAATTATACATGAATACGCGTCGGACGATAATAGGAGGACTCACAGGTTCTCCGGCGTTCCCTCGACGTATACCAGCCACTCCTCAAAGTCCTTGAGACCAAGCGGGGGTAAATGTTTACGATCCAATACGTCCTCTAATTTTACGTCGTATTCCGGCTGAATTGCCAATGACCAGCCAGACCACCATTTCGCCCGCTCCTTTCCTTTCTTGGTAGCATGTCCGTCCAGAGACGGCGGGGGAGACGGTGGGTGTGTGATTCGGTGCAAAAACATACGCAGGCCGGCGGGCGAGAGCTTGACGGTCGTCGGTTGCGTCAGAGGCGGCGGCGGCGTCGGTCGTGCATTATTGTTGTAACCCCTTGGCTGAGGCTGAAGAGGGTCCCTGGGCGACGGCGGCGGCAGGGTCGAGGGGCCAGCGGCGACGCTCGGGCGTCTTGAAGACGGGCCAGCCATCGTCGGGGCTGTCGATGGTGGTGGTCGAGAGGAGAGACAGAGCGAGCTGGGAGGGACACCTGGAAGGAAGGGAAGCGAAGGAGGACTTTCAGATCATTCGCCGTCCTTAAACAGCAATGCGCTTCCATTCTGGGCGTCATTCGATTCAGTGTGCTCAGACGCCCATTACAGCAATCGTCCTTCCACGGCCACCACCGTCTTTCCAGACCCACCCGACTGCTGCTTTCGACCAGTCTTCTTGCGATATCAGCGCCAGCACCAAGCAGACAAGTCGACTCGATGTTCTGCAAGCATCTCCGGCGATGGCCCAGACGGCGGATGTAAATGAAATAAATGAAAGGAGTCTGTGTGACAAATGGACAATTGCAACGGAGTCGAGCGAGAAGAAGCTGATAAGACTTACTGTGAATATCCTCACTCACGTCATTTGTTCGTGTGCTTCTGAGCTTGTTTCGACTCGGCTTCCCATCGACCCACCCACCTGACTTCCACAACCTAGCCTCCCTTGTCGCTCTCTCCCCACACGCCTCTCCCCGCCGCTATATCCTCGGTGTACGTGCGGTATCTCGCACGCACTCATCTGTTGCAGCTAAAGTGAATGGGGGTTGTCGTTGTCGCTCGTGGCAAAGTGACACACGTCACATCTGCGTGGAAATCTTCCACGGACTGCAGAGACGCCCAATTAGACTTCGATCCGTGACGCGAATTTGATCCTTCTCACGTGCCCCGTGACAGGCGTGTCCTCGCTGCCCGCACTCGAAGGCGACGATCCATTCAAGCCCATTCAGTTCGTAATTGTCATTGAAACAGGTGCGTGACATGGATCTCCGTGTCAGCTCCGTCACTAACTATGGCTTCATTAGACTTTGCTATCTTCCAGCTTGCCGTAGGTCTCTCAAATGGTCATCAAGGTTGTGATTTGAGCTGCTCGCTGTTCGTCGGTTCGTGCTCTCGGTCGATTAATCATCCTCCCGAGATCACGATTATCTTGTACGGAACCAAACAAGTGGCGTGCATATATGAGATTACTCGGACGGCAAGCGATAAAGAACACCTCACAGACTCAGACGTTCTTCTTGCAGGCAGGCAATGTCCCGAAGCCGACGAGATTATGCGGTGGTGGCTATAAAGCGCATTCGAGTGTCTACCGACGCGGACAATGTATCCCGAGACCCACAACTACGCTTTGCGCCCCGCCTTCCAACCGGAATGAAACCTTTACCGGCAATCCATAGCTCAGACAACTACCTACTAGTAGCGCATTAACTTCGATCAGTGTGTACCTTCTATCTCTCGACCAACTTGTTCTCACCATATACTTAGATATTCGACTCCCATCTTGGCCTAATCTTTATCAATAGCCGTTACGCTGTTTATTGTGCGGCAGAGCTTCATCGGGCCCGATATCCACGAAGACTCTTGTAGATCGGGGTACGCATATATCACCTTGTAGGATGCGAAGCTTAAATCCATTCAGTGTATCATTGCTTATCGTGAGCAAACCGCTGGCCACGGTGCTTTTACACCCGCCTTTCTACGAAGGCTGACTTACATGCCTGTTGGATCGATTCTGGCGTTTTCTCTAGTAAAAACGGACATCCGGTCTGTTAGATATTACTGCATCAGCCGCGACCTAACTAGCTAAGACTGGTACGCCGACGGTCGTCCGCTCGTCGTCCCGCCGAACGTGCACACAGTTGTCAAAGTCACTTACAAAGCGCGTTCATATGTCATTCGCCTCTGCCAAAGTATCTCGACTTCCACAGCTTGAAGTACGCTTTAATCTACCTTCCTACTGTCATGACGTGCTGACATTCCTTTCACGGTAGACTGATGCAGCCCGCCTACTTGGAACCCTCAACCAAATCAGTGCGTATTTGTCTTTGTCATTGTCTTCCGCTACGATCGCCCTCGTCATATACTGTTTACCGAGCTCGGCCATCCAACTCCCACCTCAGCCTAATCCTTGATTAATAACCGGTACCCCGCGGATCGGTAAATCGGTGCACGTACGTAGATTGAAGCGTATCACTGACGACATGTACTGTACATCTACAATAGGCCAGGCCTGATGGGAGCAAGATGTTCGTCGAACTCTGGGGTGAACAATTCGCTATTCATCCTACAACACTCTCGCGCCGGTGGGCCATGACATATGAATTTTGGGATTCTGGAAGCCCGACCGATTTCAAGCCGTGCATCTGCCTGCCTGTTAGACACCCTCCATCCGTGGATGATGAACCTCCGCTGCAACCCACAACTCGGATAGCTAGCCATCTGGACTCCTTAAATCAAACCAGTGCGTATTTATGCTTCTCGTCTGTGACGATCGCTCTCACTGTGTTTTGCTTGCCAAGCTCAGTCATCCAACGTCCAATCAGTGCGTCTTTGTCGTCTTCTTTTTCCCTATCTCACAGCGGCTCAAGTATAAAAATCAAAAGGTCTTCGCAATCAAACGCACGAAGTCGAAATCGTTACTCGGATGCCTTACGCCGGCACAATTCATGCAGCTCGTGGCTTGTTATAACTTGTCGTCGGTCGATTCCTGTTGCGACTCACCACCTACCTGGACGCCTCAACATTGATCAAATCAGTGCGTATTTGTCTTTGTCGTCCGCTGCGATCGCTCTCCGAGTTGCTGTATGATCTCTTCCTCAACTCGGTCATCCAACGTCAACTCCCACCTCAGCCTAATCCTTGATTAATAACCGGTACCCCGCAGATCGGTAAGTCGGAGCACGTACGTAGATTGAAGTGTATCACTGACCACATCTACATCTACAACAGGCAAGGCCCGATGAGAGCAAGGTGTTCCACGTTGACTTCCGGGTGAACAATTCGGTATTCATCCCACGATATCGCGGTGGGCCATGATGCATGATGCATGACATATGAATTTTGGGGATGATCCTCGAAGCCCGACCGTGCACTGGCATCGGCCTGCCTGTTAGCCTTCCCTCTACCGCAGAGACCTTGGACTCGCGTTTCGGGCTTCCGCTCATCGTCCTCAAGCTGCTGAGGACGTATATCATGATGAAGTCTATGCGCGAGTATATTTGGGAGGAATTACCCTACTTTTTCTCGATCAAACGCAGGGAGCCGGGCGCTGTTCATGGGTATAAACAGCATCTGTAAGTCCGCCATAATTCAGTGAAGAAGTGCTGATTGCTTATGTCGAGCTCATTTTATCGTGACACACAGGGATGGGGACTTCGCATATGTTCCTTGCTGAGGGAGCTCCGGGCATACATTCAATTGGACGTACTTGCGGTTGGCTCTATATAGCGTGGGGGAGATTTCTACAATGGCATTATGGCATAGACCAGCTGTCTCGAGAATTTTGTACCGTGCACCGTGACTTGCCAGCGAGGGTTACTAGTTTCTCTTCCAGCGGCGAGTCGAGCCACGCACCCTGTTTAGTATTTTTAAGCGATAGCTTAGCTAGAATAATATTCGCTTGGGCTTCACCAATATTTCGCATTCCGACGGCGACTTGCTACTAATACTGCACGACGAACGACACGAAAAACTAATCGCACAATATACGCGCTCGGGAGTGGTCTGGGGTCCCAGCGTTGACATCACTCCGAGTCGCAGTCTCGCACAGTTTGATCACCTTCTCGTTGTCTACTCTCCAGTCGGCTCTAACCAACCCTCAGTATGGCCTCTGAAACAACCGAGCGGACAGGCTGTAAACGACAGAGAACGGAGTGTAACTTTGTTCGTGACACGGACCTCTGGATGGAAGACGGGAATATTGTCATCGCAGCCACTGATGTTGCAGAATCAGAGCGTACCAAGGAGGAGACAACATACGTCTTCAAATGCCACCGATCGATTCTCGCAAAGCAGTCGAAAGTGTTTGAAGGGTTGTTAGGTATACCACCGTCTGCCCAGGCACAAGACGTATACGACGGGCTTCCACTGGTTGCGCTGCCCGATGCGTACGCAGATGTCAAACGTGTGTTGTGCTACCTGTACGAGCCAGGGTAATCTTCTCTTATATGAACCTCATCTATGCTCTCTTACTCACTATGGCCTGCTTTATCTTAGCAATATACCTTTGGCAGGAGCCCACCTGTGGGAGATGGGCCCAGCTTGCCAGACGTTGAAAGAATTGCAAGGACCTGTATGTTTTGCGGCAAAGTATGAGTTTACCAAGTTACATAAGCGGCTAGCGGAGACGTTAGAGTCTATGTGGCCAGTCACACTGTTGTATTGGGATGCCAGGGCTGAGTGGTTGAAGATTCGTCGACCTTGGATAACTGATGACATACCATGGGCAGGTATGCCGCTACTCATTCGAGTTTTGCAGATATGGCTAACGTGATATGTATCAGCACATGCAATCAGGGTTGGTTACGAAGCTCGAGTTCCGAGTACCCTTCCCGCTGCTTTCTATGCCCTCAGTGCCGAGCTGCCTCACATCCTGGTATGGATTGAACCAGGATCAGACTATCAATATAATGGGGTCGGAGCAGCTCCCGAGTCTCTGGTGATGAAACGCTCAGAGGCGCTGCTGGGCTCTCTCGCGCCAGCTCACTTCACTCAGCTCATGGCTGGACACCTGCTCGTACAATCTGTCACGAGAAAGCTCATCACGCGTGTGCTGCCAACAGCAACGAGATATTACCGCTATTGTTCTCTGCTCGACCCAGAGAAGGATCCACCCGCAGATTCAAGCATGACTCCTTCTAAGTGTTCTCCCAACGTCGAAAAGTGGTGGAAAGACAATAGTGTGGAGTATGTCACGTCCAACCCGCATACGGCATATGTGGATCCACTGCGTACGCTTACCGAATTTTATGAGGCTATGGTGGAGGCGATTTCAAATTCCTCCGACGACCATGCTATCTGCAACTCCTGTTGGGATGGCCTCAAGGACGCCATTACAAACTCGAGAGACTACATTTGGGACGAAATCCCGTATTTTTTCTCGATCAGACGGAGGGACCCAACCGTCACCTATGGGTACAAACACTATCTGTGAGTATGCAATAGATCGCAGGATGCTTACTTATTGATTCGCACCGTGACCCTTACAGAGATTCAGACTTCACCTACATTCCTTGAGAAGGCAGCTCTTGCGGGGACAAGCGCGTTGTTGAGTCGCAGCGTGGTTGGCAGTTGCGAGGAATATGCACTAATAATTACAATGAGTTTAATCAGACTTCCGATAGTGTCTCAACTACGTCTATTGCAGGTGTTTTATTTCGGTAAGCTTCAAGTTGTCATTGGATATTTCGAGATTGTTGATGGACTCGCCCCCCCCCCCCCAAATCAGTGTTAATAATACAGCCTCTGCATACTCTCAGGAGATGCTTGAGGAGAGCTCCAAGTAATGGCATGAAGAGCTTCCGTCACGACAATTTGAAAGGATATGCGATTACAGCTAGGAGGTGATGACGACTGCCCTGCAGTTTGTCAGTGATTACGATTGGGATCAATGCTCGTGTGAAGCGCAGAGAGTTCGCCGTGTCTGGGAAGCTGCAAGCCGTACCTGTGATGGAATATGCTTGATTATATACCAGCCAGAGACTCGCGATCGAAATCTCGAATGTATATGACTGAGCAGTATGTCATTCAGCCGCAATGAGTATTAATGGGCACTGACCAAGTCGTACTGAACGGACACGACCGATGATCGGTTTATATTTATTGCGAGATCGGTGTGACTCGGACTGCTGTGACATGCCACTTTCAAGTTTTCGCGTTGTCACTGCTGTTTACAAATCTCTAGCCAGATTCAGGTGCGTACACTTTCAACTTATTATCAGTAGCATCAGCTCTACTCACAACCGCAAGCTGTCTTGACGCCAGCACGACAGTTCAGTTTCTCTGGAAGCTGCTGATATGACCACCACACCACGCGGCGGGCTCGTATTCGGCCAGAAACGTCGCAGAGCGGATCCGGAGCGCAACTTCGTTCGTGACACAAACCTATGGATGGAAGATGGGAACATCGTCCTCGCAGCCACCGATGCTGATGAGTCAGAACCCAACAAGGAGGAGACGACATACTACGTGTTCAAATGCCATCGATCCATCCTTTCGAAGCAGTCGAAAGTATTCGAAGGGCTCTTGGGCATACCTCCATCAACCGAGACTCAGGACATGTACGATGGACTTCCGCTAGTGATGCTGCCTGACGCGTACAGGGATGTCAAGAAGTTACTAGCCTATCTGTACGAACCTGGGTAAGGCATATGCTACGTCCTAAAACTCCCTATTGTGTGAGCTTATACACGCACACAGCGAGATAGCATATGCTCCCGGTCCTCACTTATGGGAGCTTGAAAAAATGTGCGAGGTGCTGGAAGAACTACAGGGACCGCTTCGCCTAGCAGCCAAATACGAGTTTACCAAGCTGCACTCCTTGATAGGACGGACATTGGAATTTATGTGGCCCACAACTTTGGAACAATGGAATACTCGGTATGACTGGGAGGAGAGGAATTGCGACTCGGATGCATGGGAGCCAGAGCATACACCATGGGCAGGTATGGTACCATCCTGTATCTGACCCTGTTGGTGCCGGATAAAACTAACGCCATGGTGTCAGGTCATGCCGTGAATTTGGGATACGAGGCTCGCCTGCTCAGCATCGTTCCTTGCGCGTTCTATTTCCTCAGTAGGCAGTTGCCTCAGCTCATCAGCCAGTACACGTCTCCTAGCTTTAAAGGCGAAGGATACGAACCATACACCATGACGTCTGTGCACTCCCTCCTAGATGGACTGGCCCCACCCCAGTTCTGCCAACTCATGGCCGGACACCAGCTACTCAGTCGCACCACTCGCAATATCATTTCATCTGCGCTACCCACCATCACTCTCTACTGCGTTGATTGTGCCAGGGCATCTCAGTCCGCAGATCTGCGCTGTAAGCGCAAGGGCGAAGGAAAAACACCATGTGCGTCTACTATTGCGCGATGGTGGAGAGAAAACACCCCGACTATCACTGGAAGTCGCCTTGGATCCGCAGCTCAAATCGTGTTTTATGATCCTTTAAAAACCTTGGAGGAACTCCGTGACACTTTCGGGACTAGCATGAAGGATCCCGACTACCATGAATCGAATCCCGACGGCATATGCGACTGCTGCCAGATAGGCGTGGAAACCGCTCTACAACGATTGCGACAGTACTTCTGGGATGATCTCCCCTACGCCTTTTCTGTGAAGCCCAGGGACCCTGACGTCGTCCACGGCTACAAGCGCTACATGTGAGTTGTCTAAAGTACTTATATCATATATACTGATGTAGTGCTCTAACCGTTTCCCCCCTCTCAACCTTTTAGCCAGGAATACTTTACTTACTGCAGTAATTATTACTAGATTTATCTGATTAAATTGTCTGCTGTAAACTCAGTCCGTCGTGTTTCGCACAGTTGAACTTAAATGACTTAGGAAAAGACTAGATCCTGCCAGTGGTATAAGCAGCTGCCTAACGATTCATCGCGGGTCTTCAGCTACGTAGGTCACTGACGCATCCAGTGTGCGTATCTTGTCTCAGTGAGTTTTAGTTCCTGGATGGCAGTCACTGTTTCGACGGTTTTGTCGTCATCTCAAAATTGTCCGCGGTGTATATACCTACGGTTGAACACGTTGGCTATCGGAAACACTTGTGAGTCTCACTCTGACCGTCTTACCAAGAAACTGCACCTTAGATTAATCCCTGAGTAGTTAATTGAGAACTATCTTGCATCCTGACGCCGCAGCCGGGTCTCCGTCTCACAAGCCTTCGATAACACATCCGGACTCGAATCTTCAATATTCGGGAAAGCAATCTGCACATAATGGGAATATTATGTTGTACATTTGCAAAAATATGATAATACTTCTAAGATTCGTCTTCAAGTTGGGAGGCCGATCACCGTGACCGCCCGACATGCCAGTGTCACAATTTGTGCGCGGTCTATGTGACGGGTGTGACATATCGCGTTTTCACGCTTCCACGCACTCACTCAGGCTGGCAGAAAGTGCGTACACTTCAAGCACTTCGTACTGGCAACTACTCACATACACAAGTCATCTTAATAGCTGTACTCTCACTTCCGTAGAGTTTAATTCTATGGCTACTAGTACCGGACCACCCGAGCCTCATCATATGCATGTTGGCCAGAAACGTCGCAGAACGGAGCGCAGCTTCGTTCGCGACATGGACCTCTGGATGGAAGACGGGAATATTGTCATTGCAGCCACTGACGTTGACGATGCAGACGAGTCAGGACCTGCCAAGGAGGAGACAACCTATGTGTTTAAATGCCATCGGTCCATCCTTTCCATGCAGTCCAAAGTATTTGAAGGGCTCTTAGGAATACCTCCATCGGTTGATACTCAAGACATGTACGACGGGTTTCCATTGGTGATACTGCCTGACCCATACGCAGATGTTAAGGCTTTATTGAGCTACTTATACAAGCCTGGGTAAGATATATGTCGCATTCTACAACTGCATATTGTATAAGCTTATACATGTCTATAGGGAGATACCGCATGCCGGTACATACTTGTGGGAAACTGAAGACACGTGCGAGGTGCTGGACGAGCTACAAGGACCGTTCCGTTTAGCAGCCAAATACGAGTTCACCGATTTACATTCCTCTATCGCGAAGACACTGGAGTTCATGTGGCCCACGACTTTGAACCAATGGGATACACGACGCGATTGGGAGTATAGAAATTACCAGAGCTGGAGGGCAGAGCATACGCCATGGGCAGGTGACGGAATAGTTCACCTCTGGTACATCAGATAAAGCTAACGACGTGGTGCTAGGTCATGCCGTGAACTTGGGATACGAAGCACGCCTCCTCAGCATTGTTCCCTGCGCGTTCTATTTCCTCAATAGCCGGTTACCTGAGCTTCCATGGTCGCTCAAGTGGGGTCGCTTCGAAGGTGAAGGACCCGAGCAAGACGTGCAGACCTCCATGCACTCCTTGCTGGACGGGCTGACCCTGTCTCAAGTGTCTCAACTCATGGCCGGACGTGAGATACTCAACGGGGTCACTCGAAGCCTCCTACTGTCGCTTCTGCCTAATGCGACTCTCTATTGCGTTGACTGTATCGAGGCACCGATTGACTCCGAAGAACTGCGCCGTAAGCGCAAGTACGAGGGGAAAACACCATGTGCACCCGGTATTGCGCGATGGTGGAGAGAAAAGACACCGCGTATCGCTGGAAGCGGCCAAGAAGCAACTAGCATCGTGTTTAGTGATCCTTTAGGTACTCTGGCCGAACTTAGTAAGGCCTTTGAAGCTAGCATGAAGCATCCCCGCTACAAAGACTCGAAGTCAGAGGGCATATGCGATTGCTGCCAAACGGGCGTGACATCCGCTTTGGAGAAATTGCGACAGTACATCTGGGACGAGCTTCCCTACTTTTTCTCCGTCAAGCCTAGGGATTCTGGCACCGTTTATGGCTACCAGCATTACATGTGAGTTCGCTCAAGCATATATTGTGGTGGAACAATCACAGTAGTCTAACAGCTCACCCTCTCATATATATAGCGAGGAGCTCTTTACACTCATCACCTGATAGTAGGTTTATCTGATAGAATAATGCGCTGTACACTCAGTTAATTAGATCCGTTCGAATGAGCGATCCATACAGTCGGAATATGATAATGGGGCTAGATTTTCAGGAGAATACGCGTACTGTGATACCAGCTGCCGTGTCAATTAACCTGGTTGTCGCGGTACCGTGTCCCATCTATGCAGGTGTCTGCTATTATACCGAAGCCCCGCGTATGGTGGCATAGGTGAGGCAAACTAGGGTATCTGTAGTCTTACTGGCAGTGCCGATCATTCTGGGCGCCTCATGAGTTCGTGTTTGGGCGCGTACGCGTGTGATTTGCGCGTCAACTGCTGGTCAGGGCGGTCAGGGCCCCTTGTCTCCAAGTTCAGCAACACTCGTCAAGTTGCAAGTGCCTGGCCACTTTCTATTCGGTACTTCAGACTTATCTCTTGCAATGGCGGACTCCGAGGATTCTTCTCAAACTGGCCAGAAACGTCGTCGTGTTGAACAAGAATTCATACGTGACGAAAAGCTGTGGATGGAAGATGGCAATGTAGTTCTCGCCGCCTCGGCGATTGACGAGACCTCGGACGAAAAGACTACACATGTGTTCAAGTGTCACAGGTCTATCCTTGCAATGCAGTCCAAGATCTTCGAAGGACTACTATCCATGCCTCCGTCTACCGCTACGCATGACATGCACGACGGTCTCCCGCTGGTTGCCCTTCCCGACGCGTACGCAGATGTCAGAGACCTCCTCTACATTCTATACGATATAGAGTAGGTCCTTCCTTCTACAACTGTTAGACCGAGCTGACCCATTCTCACACCAGAGATGTACCCCGGACGGACCGAAACCGATGGGACATTTGTAAAACGCGTAAAATCATGCAGAAAGTCCAGGGACCACTTCGTCTCGCAGTCAAATATGAATTCACCAAGCTTCGCGCACGCCTAACATACGTTATAGAGGCGTTATGGCCGGTGTCGCTCTCGCAAATGGATGCCAGGTATTCTGCAGTCGCGAAACGTAAGCAAACGGGTTACCGCGCAGGCGAAGAGCAACCGGCTGCAGGTGGGTGTAGAAGTCACGACGTACTTACCAGCTAATGTTCGTACTTTCAGACTTTGCGATCGCGCTAGCATACGAGACAGGGATTTCCAGCATCCTACCCGGCGCATTCTACATCCTCAGTGTCGAGTCGTACTATGTCGGCGGACAGTCAAATACCGGAGCAATTCAGCAGAACAAAGTACTCACTCGCATGGAGAATCTCTTAGGCAAGCTTCCCTCGCCTTTCGTCGTTCAATTCCTAGCTGGCCGGGAATCCCTAAGAGAGACAGCGAAAACACTTCTCGAAGAAGTTATCTCAGAGGCAACCCTTCACAATCGCAGCTGTACTTATACGAACAATAGCGAATACGCCGATAGCGAGGACGATAACGAGGAGGAGGATGAGATGCGTGAAACACGTTGCGCTCCTATAATCGAAAAGTGGTGGGATGACGTCCTCTTGTTTACGCGTTCCGCCACTTACGATCCGCTACACCATATGCTCCTGCTCGAGAGGGAATGCAAGGACATTGAATGCCTGGCAAAAGGCCCTTCCAAGAGCATGTGCCACCGTTGCAAGGAAGCAATCCTTCAGTCGATTCGCACCGCTCGTGAACACTTATGGAATGAACTTCCCTACCTCTTCTCAATCAAGGAACGGGATCCGTCAGTTAATTACGGATGTCAGGCTCGTCTGTGAGTTCTCTCTTCAGACATATATCGGTGCAGCATTGAACACATGATTTATATTCACTGCATGAAATGCCCAGTACACCGCTCTTCACATACGTACCGTGAATCAAAACGTGTGGTCGCACTAGACTTCAACACCCCT